>LBNU01008960.1:42301-67272 GCA_014162995.1 Artemisia annua
TTTGTAGCTTCTGTAAATCCTAGAAAACTGTTAATACAAATATCGCCTAAAAACGTTATTTATATTTTACAATCTTTGCTAAGTTTTGTTAATGACAAAGTACAAACTTTAGCTTATAAGTAATTCCTCACTTTAGTTTTAAGTCTTGTATAAACTAGACTTTACATTCTTTTTAAACATAACATGAGTTTTTATTTCTTTAAAAAGAAAGTGTCACATCTCATCAATGTGCATTTATGGAAAGTTTATGTGTTTGACCATCTTTGGTTTTATACATCTTTGGAAGTATTCCACATTGGAGTCAATGCATGAAATAAATTGATGTGACCTTGTTTGTCTTGGAGAGATTTACTTTGTGTGCAAGTTTTGTTCTGTCAGTTCTGGCGGAACCCTGGGGTTACACGGGCGGAACCCTTCTGAGGGTGCCGCCGTTCGCCAGAGGCTGATATTGTTGTGTATAAAATACCAAACAACTTGCAAGAAATCCCTCATCACTTTAGGACATATATTTCATATATCATCTCATCTAACTCGAGTAACATTTGACTTGTGTGTTCTCTTATGTTAGCAAAGGAGTTCACAAGTTCATCCAAGAAGTTACAAGTTTCAACTCAAAGTTGCAAGACTTGTTACTTTGTGTGTATAGACTTTGGTAGTTTATACTTGATTTGTATCTTGTGTAGAAGTGATCGGTTAGTTTTTAGGCCTTGAAATACATAGTGTGACGGGGATTGTTTTACCCTTGGTAAAGAACTCGACATCTAGCTTAGTGTCGGTAAAGAAATTAGCGACGATAGGTTTGGTTCTACCTTGAACTAGAACTCGATTTAGCTTATACCGGATAAACGTGTAAGCGACGAGTGTAAAGGTTTCTCCACAGGAAAGGAGTTTGTTGACTAGTGCTTTATACTCTCGAGTTGGATACTCGGGCCCGTGGACGTAGGGCAAGGAAAATAGAGTTCTTGTAGCGAACCATGATAAATACTCGTGTCATGGTTTGATCTTTCTCTTTATTCTTACTTGCTACTTATTATCTTTTAGATCATATCTTTGATATGTCTTTGCTTACATCTTTGATTGTTTTAAAGTATATCTTAGATTATATCTTTGATTAAAGAAAAGTTTTAAAGATAATTAACGATTAAAAAGCGGTAAACTATTCAACCCCCTTCTAGTTTTCCACAATTGGCTCAGGGCCTACGTTACTCAAGATCTTTAAATAGATTGTATTTTAAAACTTGGATCGATCAATGCATTTTTGAAAATCTCAAAGAAGGGCAAAAACCACCGCTATATGAAAAGAAAACTTTCTTGAATGGAAAATAAATTTGAAAACTATGTGAATCAATTGATCAAGATCTTGGCATATTATTTTTATTGGTGCTTTCAAACCAAGAACACGAGTTTTGAAAATCAAAATGATTATCCAAAACTTGATAAAAACACTAAAGCTAAGATAATGATTTATAAAGCTTTACCAAGGGTCGAATATGAAAGAGTGTTAGTTTGTCAAACGGCTAATGATATTTGGAAAATTTTTTAAACGCATCATCAAGAAATATGTCAAGTCAAAGATGGTCAATTTGATCTTACATATGAGTTTAGAAGTTTTAGAAAAAACTAATAGATGACACTTAATAGAGTGAATACATGTACTACTAGTTTAAATGTTTTAAATGAAAGGTACAAGTGAAGATGAGTACGTATGTCAAAGAGAGCTTGCTTGGAATCATGGAACGACACGGATGTAGGATAAAATGATCATCCGATTAGTGATTCTCATTTATTGAAAAACAAGCAAGGTATATGTTGAAACCAAACATTTTTGCTTTGACACATTTCTCTTAGATTTTTCTAAATTAAAATGAAGTCTAAACTTTTAGGTAACATGAACCTAAAACCATCTTCAACAATGAGTCTTTAAAATCTTTCGTGAATGAATTTTTGAAAAGGATCAATCTTGTTAGAAGATAAAATGGTCTAGAACATTGAGGTAATGTTGAAATTTTATCTAGAATGTAAAATATGTCAGATTACGAAACATGAGATTAAAAAAGGAAAATGAGAAGGAAAAATGTTAGCTAAATTTGATGAAGCTCAAATCTCTTGAAAATTGTTGAGGAGTCAAAAAAGTTGTTTGAGATCAAAACCGGATTAGGATTATAACTCCAAAAGCCCATCAACAGTAAACAAAGCAAGTAAACTATTGTTAAACCTTTAGAAAGAGATTAGAGATAATTTAACTTTCTAATAGAACTCATGACAAAAGGATTAAGAATATCATATTTTATGATTTTATATGATTATCTAAACTCCTCTTGGATCATGGAGTAAATTGGAGTTTCCAAAGAGTATCGTCAAACCAAGGATTTTACGCTTTGAGCTATATCATCTTGATAGCATCTCTATGACTTAAAAGTACACAGTACTTCACTTGCCTATTGATCTGTCTCTTGTTCTGGCATTTATAGTGTTTTAGTATGTGTTATTGGTAGTGTGGAATTCTTATGTGTTTATGTGTATTAGAAATAACTAAGATTAGATTCTCTACGTCAAGGAATTTCATCATTTAGTATAGTAGGATAATATAAGTTGGTTTCGGTTCTTTAACCGTCAAGAGAATCATTGGAGAAACTTTGAGTAAGCTTTACTTAACTCTTGCTCACAAGTGAGTTAACTAAGGAATCTCCTAGTGATAACATGTCTTACACGTTTGTGAGCTTTCTAAACAACATTCCTAAACACCACACTTTGGGTTTAATTGTGTTTTACTTCACCACTCTTTTGTGATAAATTACATAAAAACACAAGTGAAATAAATCATATTAGCATAATTAAGGATGCATGGAAAAATGGAGTTTCCAACCATTAGGAATTTACACATCAAAGGTGACACTTAGTCATATGATGTGTACTATTGGACTTTTTCAAAAACTAATAAAGATCACAAGTTTTACTGAAGGAACTAAAGAGTCGAGAGTCGTTGAATTAACATTTAACGTAGACACCTCCTACTAAGATATCATCCGTAGATGATGACTTAGTCGAAATCCAACAGATGTAAAGAAGTTAAAGTAAGAATGACAAAAGTAAGATGTACTATTAAAAGGAATAAACATAGATGTTTAAAACTAAGTCATATACTAACGAGTGTCACAACATTTTAAGTGAAAGTTCAAAATTATAAACAATGATCTTCTTACCTCGAGTCAAACTTGGAAATTAAGCAATATTGACATAGTCATATGACTTGAATCATGATTCATTGGAAAATCAAATATTTGATAAAAAACAAGCCTTTTTGTGATATTAGAGTAATAAAACTCGAAGTTTATAACAAATTAGATCTTTTCAAAATAGAGAGTGACTGTAGTGTCACAATTGAAAAGAATCTCTCTTTTATTTGCTGGTGGAGGTGGAATCTTGTATGGATTTCTTCCAATTGATGACACCAAGGGCGAAACTGCAGGTTTTTTCTTGATCATTAGTATTGTAACCTCCTCATCCATGTTCAATGTGGCTTCAACTAAGGTCTTCTCGATAGAAATGTTCTACCATCGACGGAGACAAAAACAGAAATATGGTCCTCAATGCTTTCATTTTCATCATCATTTAATTGGCGGGTTGCACCTTCTGCCTTTTCTTGCTCTAGCAAGACTGCTACTGCAGCCTTTTGAGTAGCAACACTTAAGCTCTTTCTGATAACATGAAAATGGAACGTGAAGAACCATCATAGTGTAAGAAGAAATCAAGTATGACTACTCAATACAAATTTATTGTGCATATAATTGAAATTTGGCCATGGAATGCATTTAAACGCACACGAACTATACTCCATGACAGTAGTGTACAAAACATACCAAATGAATGTCCATACCTGAAAACATGAACAACTGACCAGTTGGATCCGCTCGATAAGAAGGCATCAATCTCTAAAAAAAGAGATAACAACCTCCATGGTCTGCACTATGATTTATCAGTTTTGTGCATTAACAAACAGAATGGGCGGCTTTTGACGCGCTTAACCCGTTCAACCGATTTAACTATTTACTTGAAGATTTTTATTCCCTAATTTACCACTTTGACATATCAGAAATAAAATTAAACCCCAATTGACCATTTTAAGTAAATGAGTTGAAATTGCCACATCTGAGTAACATAAAAACTATGAAAAACAAATATACAGTCAAATAATGATCACAAAACACGTTTAAAACATCCTAGTAGATATATCACTTCATTGGGGGTGACCTCTAACTAAAAGACATAGAAAAGCAAGCTGTGACAATGAAGATTGTATAATAAAAGGGACAAGGCAAATGAAATAACATAAACCAAATTTATTACCGTCCCACATCTTCATCATGGCAAGATGAAGAACAGCAATGATATTTGAATGGTCATCACAAGTTTGAAGGAAGTCATAAAACTGTTGCGCAAAGGCTCCCCAAAGTGTGCACCTAATTTCAGTGCCCCTGCAAGAATAAATAAAAGTGATGGCTCTTATTTAGTTTTGAAAGTGAACATTCAATTAATCAATTTCTATAATGTATAATATTCACTTACTCCGCATCAAGAAGGGTGAGTGGTTTCTTCTTCCCAGGTTTGCCATTCTTGTCGAAACAATCAAGATCATCGCAAGCGATCACCTGCCCTATGACATCTGGAAACGAACAACACAATGTAGGGAATTTTATCAACCAAAATTAAATGCAATGGCCAACATTAGGTCAATTAGTATAAAGCGAATGAGTACTTACCAAACTGGCCGACCTCCTCAACTCCTAGATTAGTCATGGAGTTAAAAGCTCTAAATACATAGTGCCAGTAAAGTCATTACATTTTTCAACAATTGTATCGGCCAAGAAGCTTAGCCGGAGCCCGTTTTTGAGAAGCCTGAATTTGGGCTGTATCTCGCCAAGCGCATAATGTTGCAGCGTAACTACGTTACCCTCTTGAAGTTGATGTTTGTATTTATCAACCTGTTTCTGGCGAATCGTAGCTTGAATTCTGGTATTCTGTTGAAAAAAATATTGCGAGTTCATATTATAGATGTTACAAATAATCAAATTGACTTGACTGTTCATCCATTACAATAAGCTCCATATTGATGATGTGGGATTTGCCAACAGGTTGCATCCAATTGCGCAGAACTCTCACGCGCAGTTTCACATTGTCCTTCACAGCAGAAAGATCGTTGATGTAGCCATTAACGAATTGAGCCATTGATTTTTATGATATGTAGAAAAAAGGATTTGAGCATTTAGGCGAAACTTGTTAACCATTATATAGGCAAATTGGTAAAATTAGGGCTAATTTGTTTTAGAAAGTTTTAAATTTTATGATTCAATCCATCTCAGAAAATAAAAAAGTCTGACTAAAAAATTCAATTACACATTCAAATTCACGCTGTATTCCTTAAATAACTTTTGCCCAATTATAAATTAAACATTCCCAAATTATTAGTCAAACCAATCGAGCATCAAATCAAACTGAATATATATAAATCAATCTTAAAAAAATTATTCAATAAACAAAATGAATTAATCATTAAACATACAATTAAAAAAACAAAAAAAAAAGAACAAAAAAAAAACAAACGAAACAAATTTGACCATTCGGAGTTCTATGCATAAACTTATTTAGGCCTAATAAATTAATTATTCATCAGAATATATAAAAGAAAAATTAAAAAAAAATGATGAGAAGAAACTTACAATCGAAACCAATAATAGGTTTGCCAATAATCATGATCATTGCCCAGTTTAGGTTTTATTGTTTTTGGGTGGGTTGATACTCGATTGATTTGGTGTATCGTTTTTTGAGATTAATGGAATAATTCTTCCCAAAAATTAATCTTGTAATTGAATTCTTGATTAGACATTCCTCTTTTAAGTGAAGGAGCGTTTCTTGGAGAAGAGAAAAACGCGAGGAGCGTGTGAAGGAGGAGTTATGTTTGACTTGGTTATGATTGACCGAGTTTTTATTTTTTTTTATTTTTTTTTTTTTTTTTTATTTTTTTTTTTTTTTGTATTGAAGAGTGTAAAACCTGCATGCTTAGACTTGTTGTACGCAATAAATCATCGACCAATAGGAGAAGAGACACATCAGCGAATTTATTACATTGGGTGCTTTATTGAGTTGTAAATTATTCTCGTTTATTAGTATAGATAGATAATAAACAAATATCAAAATTGAAGGAATAAAGAAATGAATCAATTTAACATTAGAATCGAGTTGTTAAATATAAGGATGACACCCTAAAGTACGTAAAAAGTGTTGTGCATGTCATTGTTGAATAACTGAGATAGATAATGGTGAGAAAGGAGGCATGAAATTTTATAGAGTATTTATTACTTAAGTGCAATCTTTTCAAACCCGGGTTGACCTAACCGGTTCAACCGGTCAGACCGGTGCTCGACCACAAAAATGGGTCAAAAAACCCTGGATGTCTAAAACCGGGTTAACTGATTAGACCCACCGGGTTTTGAGTGACCTGTGTCTTGAAACCTGGTCGGGTTTGGTTTTTCAACTTTTCTTTTATAAAAACTGGGTTGACCCTGGTTGACCCGGCGGTCGAACCGGTTGACCCGGTCGAAAAAATTAAAAATAAATAAATAAATGGAAAACCGGGTTGATCCGATGACTCGACCGGGTCGATTAAAACCCCGTTTTTAAAACATTGAGTAAGTGAGCCCTAATATTTAATGGGCCAAGAAGCATATTCCACACCTTTATTAGAATAATCTTATACTCGAACATGTTATTGTAGGAAAATGAAAACTATAAAGAATATTGTTTGCATAAAAGGTAACAAACAAAAGTAGAGAAACTACAAATGATAGACAGGCAGAGTAAATAATACTATCAATTTATGATATTTTACAGAAATCTCTTTCCACCGGATAAGACTCAAATGCATATCAAATCAAAACAAATGGTACATTAGTTATGACTCAAATGACACAATCATCGGATAAATGGTGATACTTCGTTGTCTAAAGATTTAGCAATAATGCTTTGCTCTAACACATGCGTCCATGATGCTACTTATGTTTCTATCTTTATTTTCGAATCTTGTGTTTATTTAAATGTTAATTAGTCTGCATTACTATTGCTTAATTTTTATTTTTCTTTAAGACTGTCGGAGTTCATAAGATTGTTGTAGTAAAAATGTAACTGAATAACATTCATTATTCGAAAATATAATTTTAAGGTACTCGCCGCTGCATCGCGCGAGTACGTTGCTATTGTTGGGAGAAGTTATCTCCCTTACAAACATAGATCATTACTTATTTTAGGTTTTTTAGAGAATATGTAAACATAGACAAAAGACATTTTTTTTCAAGTCAACACTACTTTTTTTTGTCATATTAAGAGGGCAGGACTTTTTTGAACTTCTTTGATTCGGATAAACAGGGTAGAAGTAATTCTCATCTAGTTTTTTTTTTTTTTTTTTTTTTTTTTTTTTTTTTNAATACTATGAGCAACCGTATTAGCTCCACGCTTAACAAAAGCCCAATGACAACATTCAAAAGTAGAAGAAAGATCCATGATATCCTGCCACATGCTTGAAATCTGAAGTAGTGGTATTCCCATTAATAATGATCGATACAAAACAAAAGAGTCCGTCTCTACTTCGATTTTGGATAGATGCTTATCATGGGCAGTTTTGACAGCCCACCACACAGCACCAGCTTCTGCTATAAGGACTGACTCTGAGTAGTCGATGTGTTTAGCCCCCGAAAAAATAACCTCTCCTTCAGAGTTTCTTGCAACAAAACCAAACCCAGCTTGTTTACTACTAGGCAACCATGCAGCATCACAATTTAACTTGACAAACCCATTAGAAGGAGGCTGCCATATAGATGCCAAAGGATTTGCATTTGTCCCAGATTGCGCATTACCCCGCCTAGATGCATCTTGAAAATCTTGTAACAAACGTGTAGCGCTTTGCCATATTAATCCACAGTTTTGAGGAGTTTGACCGTGTGCAACACGGTTGCGCTCTAACCAAAGGCTCCAACATATCATTAGAAACGCCTCCCATTTGTTCAGGTTGTCTGAAATAACAGCTGCAAAATAATCATTCACATTATCTCTATCATGAATGGATAATATATTAGAAAAGTTAGCCGCTTCCCATACTTGCCGTACTCGATCACATTGGAATAGGGCATGTAGAACATCTTCATCAGGGTCACTACAATGTACACAAAAACCATCGTTAAGAATTACATGTCTGCGTTGGAGATTACATACTGTTGGCAACAAGTTAAGCCATACACGCCAGATAAACATTTTCACCTTCACTGGGATAGATGCCTTCCACAATAATGAGCATATTTTAGAGTCTACATCTGTCAAATTGTTAATAAGCCCGATATTTGCCAACTCTTTCTTATATGCATCACGCACCGTGAAATTCCCATGAGCCGTGCCTTCCCAAAAAAGAGAGTCACTCCTATGAGATGCAATGTGTATGGACAGAATTCGCTTCACTATTTCAGTGGGGCTTCACTATTTCAGTGGGAAAAAGCGTCTGGATTCTTGCAATAACCCATTCGCTTCCATCATCAACCATTAAATCTCGGACTTTGTGAAATTCACATTGTGATGGGCGCAGCTCAAATAAGGACATACCTGACAGCCACTTGTCATTCCATATGTCAACAGATTGACCGTTACCGATATTCCACGCCGATCCTTGATTAATGAGTTTTATAGCTGAACAAATGCTCCGCCAAACAAAACTCGGTCGATACCCCACCTTAGCTTCCAAAAAGGAACTACGAGGGAAATACCTGGCTTTAAGAACTCTTGCCACAAGTGAATCCGGATGCTTAATGAGTCGCCATCCTTGCTTCGCAAGCAAAGCTTTATTAAATATACCAAGATGCCTAAATCCGAGGCCACCTTTGAATTTAGATACACATAAACGCTCCCAATTGGTCCACCTTATAGGGTTTCTCTTGTTTCCATTCCCCCACCATAATTCATTTAGAATTTTATGTATATTATCTATCAACGAACCAGGGAGCTCAAAAATACTCATAACGTACACTGGAATAGCTTGAGCCACTGATTTAATAAGCACCTCTTTACCTCCCGTGGACAACATCTTTTCTTTCCATCCTGTAACCTTTTTTGTAATTTTATCAATGATAGCTTGAAAAATGACTTTCTTTGATCGACCAATAATTGTAGGAAGACCCAGATACTTGTTTTGATGAGTTACCTCTCGAACTCCCAGAATATCCATTACTCTCATTCGTGTATCATGAGTGACATTTGGGCTGAAAGTTATCTCAGACTTGTCATAGTTTACCACTTGACCAGATGCTTTACAATACTTGTCGATGAAGCTTTTTAATAGATGGCATTCTTGTGGCGTAGCACGAGCAAAAAACAAGCTATCATCGGCAAAAAAACAAATGGCTAATGGTGGGGGCATTTCTGCATATCTTGATCCCATGTAAGGCCTTAATCTCCAACCCTCTTCTAATCAATCTAGACAGCATTTCAGCGCATAATATGAATAGATATGGAGATATGGGGTCCCCTTGACGCAGCCCTCTAGTAGGGGTAACATTGCCTTGCACTTTGCCATTAATATTAAACGAGAAAGATACCGTCGAGATACATGCCATAATCAATCGAACAAAGTGAGGTGGAAATCTCATTCTTCTAAGAATTGAACATATAAACGGCCATTCAACCCTATCATATGCCTTGCTCATGTCTAACTTTAATGCTAATGATCCTTTAACACCATTTCGCTTATTCTTTAGCCAATGAAATACTTCAAAAGCAATGATTGCATTATCAGTAATCATTCTTTCTGACACAAAGGCGGACTGCGTTTCATGGACCAATCTTGGTAAAATTGGCTTCAGCCGATTCACCAACACTTTTGATATGACTTTGTATAACACATTGCATAGGCTGATTGGCCGAATATCCTTTAGGGACTCCGGATGGCTTGTCTTTGGAATCAATGTAATGATAGTATGGTTTAGATTGCGAGGCATATTACCTGTCCGGAAAAATGTAGACACCACTGAGACCACAGTAGGTCCTACCACTGACCAAAACTTTTGGTAGAAAATAGTTGGCATACCATCTGGTCCCGGAGCCTTCAGTGGTGCCATTTGCATAAGTGCCCCATAGACTTCTTCTGATGAAATCGGCTTTTCAAAGTATCTGTGTAAAGATTAGCTACGACTGGATTCGGCATTGTTGTTGTTGTAGTTGTACATGTTGTGACTTGTGAATCATGAATTAAATGATTTTAGGGAAGGGATCAAGTAAGACGAATAATTAAAATGAGAAGGATAAGAAGTAATTTTAGCCACACATTTCTAATTAGGAGGGAAAATTTGAATGAAGATGCATCCATTTTTGTTGGTGCATCTAAAATGTGTGGTTGTGGTTACTTCTTAATCTTCTTATTTTAATTATTCTTCTTATTTGATATTAACTCATGATTTTAAACTCAAGTTTTATATATACTACCTTACCATACTAGCTATATGCTTTAGTGTTCTTTTTTGTATTTATCAATATCAAAAGTTCTGTTTCGCCAATATTTGGCACTCAAACTAGGTAGCATTTTATTAAGTATCATAATCGGCAGCTCTCTGCTCTCAACAAAGCTACACACACTTGTGATGAATAATGTAATATTCAAACACTTCAAACTGAGAAGATAAGTGAATGTATGAACAATTAGGACTCTGCGAATTAAAAATATTACCTATCGTAACAAGAAGAATCAACTATGATGAAGGCGGCAAGATCTACAACATCTTTAACTTAATGATAAAGATGGTGAACGGAGTTTAATCATCGATAAAGGCAAGACGAAAACAATGGAGAATGATCCCCGGCCTAAAAAGGTAAACTCAAGCGACTCGATGGATATGTTTTTGGTGGATTCCCATTTATTTTAGAAATCGTTCCCAATTTTTATTTCTTCTTAATTCTATCAAACCAGATATACAAGCTAGGGAGACTCAACCTTTGAAAATTAAGTAAAAATTATAAAGATTTTTTGGAAAATTTACCAAAGACGAATTATAAATAATACACACTCAGGTTTGTGGTACGAACCGTATTGCACGGTTTAGTTGTGGGCTTGGAGAATTTAGTTGTAGATATGCAATGGGGTACATTAAGTATTCGGAACATCGATAACAAGCACAAGTTATGAGCAACTCATCAACATTTCTAACAAAACTAAAACACAGTACCTTTGTGTGTTGATATAATCCATATTTGGAATCAATTCAGAAACAAAATACAGTTAACCAACAGTAAGGCGAACTGGAAGATGCAGAACAATTCACGAAAGTAGTTTGATATCAATGGTGACATTGTTTGATTACAAAAGGTTGAGAGAGAAGAATGAAATTGAATTATCAAAAGCTGGAAAGAATGAAAATAAGCTACCAACTATTTAAAGGTGGATTTGGCGCCAAAATCTGATATGGGCGTTGTGATCAACTCTTTAATATAACTCTATCAGAAGTTATGATCAACTCTTTAACGTAACTCTGATCAACTCTTTAAGTATTCGGCACTTTGAAAACATGCAGAATTTATGATCAACTCATTAATGTAACTCTATCACAAACTAAAAAACCATTCCTTAGCATATATACTACTACAAAGTACTAATACGTATCATGTATAAATCTCAACTCCAATTAGCTGTTACATAAATAATATTCTCGACAATACTTTTTTTCTATCTATCTTCTACCTATACATATAAAAGAATACAACTCTAGAGTCTAGAATAGTCAAGACATTTAGTAGTCCATTATTTACTATGAAAAACTTGCAATTACGTATCCGAAAGCCACAATGAAAATAGAGAGCAGCTTGTCATGTACATTTAGCAATGAACTGCTACTGCCAATCTGACCAGCATTCACGTATTCACTACGGCCACCAGTTGAGGACGTTGACACATTTACCGAGGACGTACCTAACGACATCAAGAGGGAAAATTACTATCAATCCACAGTTGACTTTCTTAGTCAAGTGATTCATGTCTATCACATGAGAATCACAACCATTTCCTTTTTCAAATAGTGTTAATTGTAAGGTTACTCCCAATGGTTCTTAATTTCAAAAGTTCTTAAGCAAGTTTGTGCCGCATCCACAAATATTGATGGGTTTTTAGATATACAATAATAATAAATAATAATATTTTTGAGATTTTTCCCTCCATATAGTAAATATGCATTATATAGGGAGTGTTGAATCAACTTTAAGCATATAAAGGGTAACCGATAATTAACAAAAATACATAAACAAATCATTAAGCAAATTTGGATATCAATTTTTTTAGGGGAAGCATCTTCAAAAGATCAACTTAAGTTATTACTGAGAAAATGGTTAAAAGTCGAATAAGACTTACAGTCATAGTTTGCCCATCCTATCCTTTGACCGCCCAGATCATAAACAACAATCCTATCTTTTAGAACAAGATCTGCATCGTCCAAAGCGAAATTAATAATGACACATGTTAAAAATCGGAAAAGAAAAGTAATCTAAATTTTCTAATTGTAGAAAAGGAAAGGCTTATACCTCCTAAAATGGTAATTCCTTGACCTCTGATTTTCTGAAAACCTATGCACCACACAACAGCCCCACCCTGAAAACAAACATCCAATTAGTTCTGCCAATTACACACATAAACCAAAATACGAAACTTATAATATACAATTAGACTTGTAGTCAACCCATGTAACCTTAATTTGTAACTAAATGTTTCATGAGAGCTTACCACTGAGTTCTGTTGAAGTAGATAGTCCTGCGGTCTTAAAAACATTGAGGCACCACCCGCAAAGTTCAAGCTTACTGTAGGAAACATCTCAGGCGTACTGAAATATTATCAAAATCCCATATTACTTTCATGACAATTAAGCATAGGTTAAATTTAATTGTTTGAAATGAACAAAAAAAACCTCGAAGTAACTACATAGCACTGGCTCCCTTTCGACATAACAGACTGAACTGATTGTGAAACCGATCGTGTAATCTGCAGCAACATGATTGGTTATGATTGTAAAACGATAACCGACTTGACAAATTTAGTCTAGGAACTTACAGCCTCCACAAAAGGATCGTATGCTTCTTCTGCAAGATATGCAAGGGTAGTTCCCGAATCAATTATGGTCCCACCTCGGCTGCCTGATGTTGCAAACATTGATGGATCAATGGACAATGTTTGTCCATTAACGGATATGCTCAGCAGATTTAAGTTGTAATGTGGCCTGGAAGTAAATGCGTAATCGTTAAACCTTAGCAAACTTGTGTAATGTTTCAACAAATGAAGGTCAAAGATCATTGCTTTAGACATTACTTCTTTTTGGATTATGCAATCAACAATGTTTAACCCTTACAGAACATCAAAATGTGTAAATTTTGGCACAATGATCAATTGAGTTCTAACCAAAAGAGAACTTACTGTGACGGGATAAGCGGAGTATAGACCATGTTTGGTTCAATTATCTGACCTAGAACCAAAATACCACCACCCGCACCATCTCCAACAAGACAATGAGAAAATGCATCCGGTGCTACTCCTTGAGAAGAAAGTTGTGCAATTATCGATAAGCCCTGCTGACCAAACCCAAATATCCCATCAACGGCTCGGTCAGGCTTGGTCAAATCCCCCGTTTGTGTCGTGCTACATCTGTTTCATAAATCATTCAGTCAACAAGATTTTACGAGTGAATCCTAACGAAATTAATTTATAACTAAAAGATTATTGATAGCTCACCCAAACACAATAGATGCTGAAGCATTTGATGATGTTGAGTCCCCAACAATTGTATCCAAATAAATTTGATCAGATACGTAAAAACCCGAAGTCCCACTACCATCTCCATACTGAAACGTATAACTACACTGGTTATTTGAACCAGAACATCCGGAATCAGATGACTGAGTTCCTAGAGAACAACGTTGGTCTGAACATGAGATCAAAGACGCTGTTGACGAGCTTGAAGGATCATAAAACTTAATCGGAATCTGTTCAAACACAAAAGATAACATCACTAAGCTACTAACTCCTTAATTTAGAGATATTAATCCATAAGGTAACAAGAAATGGTAAAAATCATACTTGGAGTCCACTAGATCTCGGGCAGCCATTGCATTGTGCACAACTAACCCATAACACATCACTGCCAGTATCGATTTGCACATAATATTCCTTTGGCGGTGAACCCAACTGAACTCTAGTAAAATAAAGCCTACAAAACCAACCAAATTCGCAACATAAATACTAAACACTACCCATTATTCACAACATAATATACCTAATAATAGTAAACATTATAGAAAAAAACTGACAACAACAACAACAATACCCAATGGTAGAGAGACTGCTTTCAGAAAGACGCCAAACTTAAAAAAAGTAAAAAGCAAAAATCTTTTTCATTATATTTTCAATTGGTGCAACATAACTTCAACACAAAGCAACCTAACTAACTTCAAGAAAAATTACCCAACACGATAAGGATCATAAGTCCCTTGAACAGGGAAATCAACAACACTAGCAACAGAAGACTGCTGTTGCTGTTGCTGCAAGATTCTAGGATGTCTTAAACTATCTCTAAACTTAAGTTCATTCAACTCAACAACATTGTTAACAGGAAAACCTCTCTCCAATCTAAGAGTTGTCGGAAACCCAGATACCATTTCCAATAATACAACGATGGTAAGAATCACCGGACCTCCGGTGACAAAATATGGCCGCATTTGGTGTGTCAGGACTTTTATCAAACACCTTGTGTGCAGGTTTTTAAAAATGGGATTTTGGGGGTGAAATTAAAGGGGTTTTGTGAAAGATTAAAAGGGTGTTGATATAAATGAGTGATTGTTAAGATTTTGTAAAAAAATTGGAATTATATTTTGGATTGCGTTGGAATATTGTAGGGATACTTTTAAGCCAATCCAATCATGTTAGTTTGTGTTGTGTTAGTTTTCATTGGTTATGTTATATAATTTTCTTTTAGAGTCCTTCAAGTTTTGATTTTTTCACAAGATGAGTCGCGGTTATTGGTACACCCCGCTAAAATTGTTTCGCGTGAAAGTAGATCGTAGGTGAGGGTAAGGAGGTTCGGACGGACCGAGGAGTGCTCGATGTGATACGTGAGATACTTGTGTATTGACGACTCGAGATATATGCGATTCGTAAGAGGTGTAGAGTTTTGTGATTAGTAAAGTTAAGTTTATTTGGCGTTCACATAGTACATAATAACATCTAGTAGCGAACACGTTTGAGTCGGGCTATTGTGCATACCTTTTTAAAAAAATTTAAGAGTTTAACACTAAGTACATGTCGCCATACAGATTTCTGGCTCCGTCACATGCAAAACTAATAAAGTTTGACTATAACAGGGGAAAAAGATATCGGAAGTATTTTTTATTTTATTTTTTTATTTTTATTTATTTTTTTTTCTCTAACCTTTTAGCATAACAATGCACATAGATAATAAAATATATTGTGGCAACATGACGTTATCCCGCTCATTGGTTTTGAAAAAAAGATACTGCCATAGTGCCATTAGTTAACATTGAATCCTCATACTAATAGGCTTATAAAGCCTTATAGTGGTTGACCTTTAAATTAAGCTAATTTATAAAATAAGTTTGTTTGTCAAATAGTTTTAAAAAAGTTTTTATAAGTCATAAGCTTTTATAAGCTCAAGTCGATTAAAATGGATTTATGAGGTTTATAATTAGTCAAATTACTTAAATATCTTTTAAAATATAATAGATTATCACAAAAAAGCTAAAAATATATCAAAATTTAACTTGATATATTTTATTCGATTTTACAGTAAAAAAAATTCAACTCCAACTAATTCACCAAACAATTTCTAAAAATACAAGCTTCAACTTCCAATTTATAATATAAACTACAGCAACCCTAGCCCCAACTCTAACTCCAGCCCCAGCTTCAACCTATTTCGCCAAACATAACATTGATCTTTAAAAAGTACTCCTTCATTCTCAAAATTATCATCCCCATACAAAAAGAACATACAATTTGAAAATGTAAAATTTCCGCATTCTTCAAACGATATTCACATCTACTAAGCTGTTTTCAAGAAATGATTATTATTTTAAGAAATCACAAAATAAAATGATGAATGTGACCGAGTAGAGATGGCAAAAAAATCCGTACCCGACGGGGACCCGATCCTCAAATCCGATTTGACTAGGGAATCCCCGAGTTGACCGGGGACGGGGATGGGGACGGGGAATCCCCGAATTATAAAACTGGGGATGGGGGCGGGGATGGGGATAACAAAAATCCCCGAACCCGAACTTTTAATGTATAAGTATACACTGTATAAGTTATATGTATATTTTTTTTTTGGGTAAAATACTACATGTACTTGTTACTTTATGTATATATTAGTGAGTAGCGACAAGTATTATACTTTAAGTATATATGTATGTATATGTGATATTTAGTGGATCAAATACTTTTAATATATTAAGCACTAACTACATATTATTCTACCAATATTTTGTCCGGATACACACATACGATGCAGTTTATTTTTATGTTATATGTGATGTTTCAGTATTTACGATACTTTAAAGTTGGATGACATTTTAATTAATCCAACTATGTACGATGTATGCTTTTTAAGACATTTATAGGTCAGTTCTTTATAATTTCGATTACTTATGTAATTTTTATGCTCAATTTATAAGGCCGGAAAATCCTCGAATCCCCATGGGGATCCCCGATCCCCATTGGGGATGGGGATGGGGATGTAAAACGATTCCCCGATGGGGATGGAGGCAGGGATGGGGATGGGGAGTGAGAAACGGGGATGGGGATGGTAAATACAATCCCCGATAATCCACGCCCCGTTGCCATCCCTATGACCGAGGGAGTAGTAGTAGCAGGGGCGGACCTAGCTTATAGCACGGGTATGCACGTGCATACCCTAAAATTCGACGGGTAGTGTAAAAACATAGGGTGCATACCCTTCGAGGACCCTTCGAGGACCATTCGAGCAAAAGTGCATACCCTATTTTGAAATCCTAGTTCCGCCACTGAGTAGTAGTATATGTTTTCCTTTCCTCGTGGGTGTTTAAGTTGCTACATCTACGCATCATGTCCAATACTTGTGCCTCATGCATTTATTTTTGTGCCTAATTAAATAGATGCTATAATCCAACTGTATGCTTTAATCGTTGATTAATGGATGACATGGATATGTTACAACATCTTTAAATTTGAAAAGTGATTGACACACTTAAATAATTGATTTCCACACTTAAATAAATATAATAATATTTTGGTATTGTTTTGAGTTTGATAATTCGTATTGAAAAATCAAAATATCATGCCAACTCTTTTATTAGTAGTGTTTAAAACATGGGTCAAAGGGTTTGAGCCAAGAGGGCAATTATGAGAATTTATATTTGGTAAAAAAAGACACAAATATAGTGAGCTACTTTGTATGGTTGGGTCACTCATTGCACTTCTTTGCTTAGTAAGGTAGGTTGTCTAACCTATGGGTCCATGCCCCACTCACCATTTTATCGTGGTACAAATTTTGTTCGTCACAAATGACCCATTATATACCCTTCAATATCTTCTGTTATCTCAAAAGGTTTATATCGTCGAAAGTTTTTGTACTCCGTGCTTTTTTTTAGACGTCGAATGATGTTTTTCAAAGGCTAAGGGCGCGTTTAGTTGGAGAAAAAATTCTCTTGTTTTCTATTTCTAATTTTATAAAAGTTTGAAAGGGAAAATTTATCTCCACAAAACACTTAAAAATATAGAAAACGTGTTTAGTTGTTATTTGTATTTTCTATTTTGAAGAAGGGGAGGGAGGGTTGTGGGTTACAAAGAAAACAACTAAAATTTGTTTTGTAATTTTCCTTGTTAAGTTAAGAAATAAGGGATTTTGTGTTTTGCAAAACATTTTGTTAGAAAACGCTGATTTGAACGGGATCTCTATTTTCCTTATTTTCCACAAAACATTTTGCAGAAAACAAAAGTGTTTTCCCCTAACTAAACACACCCTTAATGTTCTAGTGACTTTTAGCTAACATCAGTAATGAAATTTACTTAAAATTTTCTATGTCCGATCAATTGAATATTTTCATTTGACGACGGTGACGTCATCTTTGTTATACATAGAAACACAGTGTCTCTAAGCCGATGTAAAATAGCAAAAAAGATATTTATTCTGAATGGTATGTCACATAACCTAATGTGTTTTACCTTTTTTCCCCCACAATATACTATGTTTGAATATATTGAAAGTATATTAAGTGTCAATTACCATGAAGTGTAATATAATCAGTATTTTAAAACCCCGGTTGACTCATTTGGTTGAACCGGTCAGGTGACCAGAAGTCGGTTTTGAACGAAAAACTCGGTTGAACCGCTTGTTAAATCGTAAACTAATAGCTCAATCGGGTCAATTAGAAAACCGGTTTTCAAAACACTAAATATAACTAAAAACATATCGCCAAAGAGAATGAAAGACAACTCAAGTTTCGAACCGTTGGTTCATATTAAGATTTTTCTTGCGTCACATTCATTTTCCATTTATAATGTTAGATGTTATGTCAATTGAACATACCCTTTTAAGTGGTACACTAATAATCCATCCAACTTAACTTGTTACATAAATGTATCGGATGTTTTACAAAACAACAATATAGCGTATATTCGAATATGAAAGCTAAGATATCAATGAGAACAAAATAAAACCCACCATGCATGTGATTGTCAAAAAGACATGATAAAGCATGACATATTATAATTAGAACTATTGAATGTGTACTTTATATAATTATATATACTCATGATTTATATGGGATAACTAAGTAACTATATGTACTTTGTTAAATTATTTTGAATATGATTACTTATAATTTTTGTTGGAAAGAAACCAAGACCAAGAGTAATTTAAAGGCAGAGTGGTGAGTTCATATAGTGGGTTTTAGGGTTGGCTTTATGAAAAGAAACAAAGATGAAAAGCAAAAATAATGGCTATCAATTCATATTGCTTTTCTTTTGCTTTTAGTTAAGTTACTCTTAAAATGGTATATTTCAACTTTTCATTCTTACTTTTTTCGTAAGTATGACTATAATAGCCTTTGCTTTGGATCAATTAATCTGAATAAGACAAAATTACACGGATGGTCCCTGTGGTTTACTCGGATTGCAAGTTTAGTCCCTAAGTCAAAATAAGTACACCAGAGATACCTAATTTTGGAAACTTATCACCCTTTTAGTCCCTAAATTGGATGGGCGTTAGTTTATCCGTTAAGTTATTTGCACCGTTAGTCCTCCGTTAATATTTTTTGCACCCTTAGTCCTCATTTTTTAAAAAAGTCCTCATTTTTTGCACCGTTAGTCCCTCTGTTAATATTTTGCACCGTTGTCAATTTTTTTACGTTTTCGTCCATTTTTAACGTTCTCGTCCCCTTTTTTTTACGTTTTCGTATATTTTTTTACGTTTTTGTCGATCTTTTTACATTTTCGTCCATTTTTTTACGTGCTCGTCCGTTTTTTTAACGTTTTCGTCCATCTTTTTACGTTTTTGTCCCCATTTTTTTACGTTTTTATCTGCTTTTTTACGTTTTAGTCTGCTTATTTTTTTTTTTTTTACATTTTCATCCGTTTTTTTACGTTTTCGTCTATGTTTTTTATTAGGTAAGTATACTAAAAGAAAATTTGACATTTGATAAAAATGTTTCTGTGTCGATTTTAAATCATGATTTTGACCCATTTCTGGTCTGAATCATCAAAAGTGTAAAACACAAAAGTTGTCCGGAATGATGTTTTACATCAAGACCCGCGTGATTTTAACCAGAAAATGCAAAATAAGGACTGTTTACTACCAAAACTTAAGTCATTTTTTTTTTACCAAATTCATAACTTATAAACTCTTGTAAATTTTGTACTTGTGTAAATCATCAAACTTATTTGAAAAAACGGACGAAAATGGATAAAAACGGATTAAAATATATGAAAATGTGAAAAAATAACTGACGAAACATGTAAAAATGGACAAAAACAGATAAAAACATGAGAAAAACGGACGAAAACGTAAAAGATGTTCATATAGTTTGCTCCTCTAAGACATATACACTGGCCGGTGAGCCCGATTTGATATATAACGAACGAATGATAACGAACGAAAATGGCTTAAGTTTAAGTAGTAAACAACCCTTGTTTTACATTTTTCAGGTTAAAATCTCATGAGTCTTGATGTAAAACATCATTCCGGACAACTTTTGTGTTTTACACTTTTGATGATTCAGACAAGAAATGGGTCAAAATCGTGATTTAAAATCGACACAGAAACATTTTTATCAAATGTCAAATTTTCTTTTAGTATACTTACCTAATCACAAAAAAATAGACGAAAACGTAAAAAAAACGGACGAAAACGTAAAAAAGCAGATGAAAACGTAAAAAAAATGGGGACAAAAAACGTAAAAAGATGGACGAAAACGTTAAAAAAACGGACGAGCACGTAAAAAATGGACGAAAACGTAAAAAGATTGACAAAAACGTAAAAAAAATGGACGAAAACGTAAAAAAAATGGACGAGAACGTTAAAAAATGGACGAAAACGTAAAAAGATTGACAACGGTGCAAAATATTAACGGAGGGACTAACGGTGCAAAAAATGAGGACTTTTTTAGAAAATGAGGACTAACGGTGCAAAAAATATTAACGGAGGACTAACGGTGCAAATAACTTAACGGATAAACTAATGCCCATCCAATTTAGAGACTAAAAGGGTGACAAGTTTCCAAAATTAGGTATCTCTGGTGTACTTATTTTGACTTAGGGACTAAACTTGCAATCCGAGTAAACCACAGGGACCATCCGTGTAATTTTTTCTCTGAATAATGATGTGTCATATAATGTTTGATGTGTGATGTGTCATTTGATAACCGGCTCTTTTTTAATAGGTGCATACGGTTTAGAAATTTGTAAAGGTAAAATGATTTACAACATCCTAAATGTGACAAATTAGACTTTATTACTATATTTATAGCGTATACAATTATACATCGATGGATCTAAAAGTCTGTCAAGTGGTACTCATTTTTTGTTTAAAACATAGAAATGTTTGAGGCGTATTTAAGTGGGAGATTTCCAGCTTTCTATATTCAACTTCATAATCTCTAGATTTTATATGATCAAATAAACAAAGTGATTATCATATTCTATCTTTTTGATGACAAACATGACTAAAATTTGTTTTGTTGAGCCTGGCAGAATCTAATATAACATAAGCCTGGAGTGCGATGGTAGAAACAAATTAACATACGATACTCCTTTTTAAATGTGAATGTTGGATTCGAATTTTCTTTTTATTGATATCAAGGTTTATGAGTCGTTTTTGGGGTGTTATTCGGTTCGGTTTTCGGGTTATTCGGTTAATTCGGTTCGGTTAATTCGGTTAAAAGTTTTTTTAGTGTCAAACCGTGAACCAAACCAAACCGAATTCAAATTCGGTTTTCGGTTCGGTTTGGTTGAATTCTAGTTCGGCTTGGTTCGGTTCGGTTTTCGGTTTAATCCGAATTACACACTTTATTTAAAAAAGAAGAAAAATATACAAATATATTTAGCCAAAAAAATTATTTCAAACATAAAAAGTATTTTTTAATATTAGGATAAAATTTTATTGTTATTTATATATATAAAAATATAAATATAAATATAAATATAACATTTTATCGATTTTTTTATATATATAAATATATAAAAAATATATAAGTTTATATGAATTCGGTTTTCGGTTTTGATTACCAAAACCATAACCAAACCGTGAACCGAATTAAAAGTTCGGTTTGGTTTGGTTTTTGCAAATTCGGTTCGGTTATACTTTGCTTCGGTTATTTTCGGTTCGGTTCAATTTCGGTTTATTCGGATTTTTCGATTTTTCTGCTCACCCCTAAGTCGTTTTTCTATAATGCAGAATTTTAAATAAAACCAAGCCTGTATTCCATGACCCAATCCACTACCAAATGAAGCCTTTCAACCATAGTCCTTTATCAAGTTAATAACCAAACCTATATAGTCCACAAGATAATTGGTTACTTATCGACTTTTTTTCCTTCTCAAAATAGTACTACGTAATTCATTTAATATTGCAAATTATCTTTAGTTTGTTTTGCATGAATCCGAATCGATTGAGAAGAGTTTATGATTGAGAATATTGAGAAGCAATCTTAACATTTCATCTCATTAAACTAAATCAAGGGCAACGTTGGAAATATACAATTTTTATTTAATTATCCAAGACCATCTTGAAGATATCGATTTTGGAAGATTCGATCAAAAGCAAAACTAAAAAGATTAAGGAAATCGAACAACTTTTCTACAATAAAGCAAACTATTGCATGGATGTTGTCGGTTTTTTGTACCAGGATATGGGTCGTAATACGTCTATCTTAGATAGATGTATTCAACTGTTAAGAAGCTAGATGAATCCATGGTAGGAAACATCAATTTCTTGATGATGTGTTCATCTATTATGATTAAGTAGAACTATAGTTTTTATATGATGTTACGTACTCTTTTATTCTATGGTGGTTATGTACTACGACGTTTGTCCGGAATTTAACTAATTACTTATTTATTTTGCTTTTGGCATTATGAGATTATGCCAACAACAATTGAATAATAATTAAGATGAATAATAGCAATAAAAGTAGACGAAGAAGAATAATATTAATATAACTAACTTACAATAGTATATATTAAAAACATAAAGATACATTCGAAATATCCATAAAAGATAGTAATTGATTTACACACTCCTAATTTTTATTGGCACACACCAGTGCATGCATGAGACAATTGTATATTGAGTATAACTTAACTGCTTGGAAATTGAAGTGTCCCAATAAAAATGCAAAGTGTGCAAATCACTTCCAATAAAATATACATTCGGTAAATCCATATAAAGATACATCAGTTTATGTTGTATATAAAATGAATGTATTAGCTAGACCATATAAATTTGGATGGATATTTGACTTTTGATACACTTGAAACTTTTACTCTGTAGTGGATCAAACCCCTTCTGGACCAGCCAGATTTTGATATGATATTGGGAATGGAATCATCGATGGGTTGACGAAACATGCCAATCAGTGAGTAACACCCAACGGCGTGAGGTGATCAAAACTTAAATAAAAGAGAAGCCAACAAGAATTCTTTGATGCATGAGGCGCGAGAAAAAAAAAATCGTTGAAGAAGAATGAGAAAAGAGAAGAAAGAATCATAGCTATTGTGGAAACTAGAAGGGGGGGTTGAATAGTTTACCGGTTTTTAGTTTTGTTTTACTTTTTGAAAACTTAACGTGTAATCAATAGATATATACTAATATGCAATAAGTAAAGAAGAGTTAAGAACAATCAAACCACAACACAATCGTTTATCGTGGTTCGGTCTACAAGGACTCTTTTTCCTTGCCCTACTCCACGCCCCGAGTATCCGACTCGAGAGTTAATCTTACTAGTCAACAAGCTCCTTTAACACCGGTGGAGAAACCTTACACGTCGCTTACACAATCTTTTCCGACACAAAGCTAAATGTCGAGTTCTTTTACAAGGGCACAACCACTCCCGTTTCACTATGTATTTTGAGGACTAAAATACTAACCGATCACTCTATAATGAATACACTCAATGGAACAATAATAACAACACTAGTATACACACTTTGTACACTACACAAGTATTCCGACTTTGCTTGGAGACTTGAATGAATTTTGTGATCTTCTTGCTACAAAAGAATCTCACAAGAATGAAGTATGAATATGTTAGATGTAAGTATGGAGAGTATATGCAATGATATGTATTAGAAGTGATAAAAGAATAAGCTTGGAATGGCTTGCTATTTATAGGAAAACAAGATCAGTAGACCACGGATCCGACGGAACCAAACGTATGGTTCCGTCCTTGTTGTCGTTTGGATCCGTGGATCCCTGACAACATATCTTCCATAAAATCTTACAAATCTAACCAAAGATCTTACCATATCTTCCATGGATACATTGAGTGTATATCTAACTCAAATCTTCAACATATCTCAATAAGATCAAGCTACAATACAAGAAACATGATGCTATGTATGATGTAATAAAAGATTTCTAAATATGATTAAAAATCATTTTAACTAGAAGTAATAAGAACAAGTTAAAGGTTATGTTTATGTCTAAACAAAATGTGTAAAATACTTAAACTCATGTTTATAACTTGTTGCTAAACTTTACCTTATATTTTGTCGTTAACAAAACATGGTAAAAGATCGTAAAATATAAATAACGTTTTTAGGACGATATTTGTATTAACAATCTCCCCCTTTTTGTTTATGACAAAACATAAGATTATATTTTAGCAACTAGTATGAACAAGATGTTAAGTCTTATAGACATTGTTGATGAGTTAGTTTTATGCAACATTTTAATGAATTTGTTTTAACAAGTTTTACCCATTTTGTTAAAGTTTAAGATTTATGGTGTATTCGTGAATAATCGTGGAATATTAAAACACGCATACAAGTAGTTGCAATATATATAGATATTCTCCCCCTTTTTGTCGAAACAAAAAGTAGAGATGCGCCTTGCGGAAGTATTAGTAATCCTTGGTACCTAAGCTTCCCCTTGGACATTACTCCCCCTTGTTGGGGTGCCAAGGAGATGATGCATGGATTTTGAATGCTAAAAAACAAATGGTTAGTGAAATAAGTATAACACAAGAATAAGAGGAAAGTCAATTGTCATTAATTTGTAAAAACTATAAGTTTGACTAAAAAAGTCAAACTTGGGTGACAAAGAAAATGAACAAATGACTAACTAATACAAGAAAATAGAAAAGAAACTAGTACATTAAAAAGAAGGTCCTAATAAGTCCTAGAAAAAGAAATAAACTAGTAC
>LBNU01008961.1:6849-34316 GCA_014162995.1 Artemisia annua
TAATGATTATAATTATAGAAGGTGTTGTTAACTATAAAATGTTAATTTGATTAGTATTAATTAATTGTTGAATTTTCAATTTAGGTAAGTTTAATAACAATTCATAGGGTTGGTTAGCAAAACCCTATTTATCAAGTCACGTTAGCTAGTTTAGGCTTACTATTAAATTCCAAGTTGAAAATTTCCTTTTAATATACTAGACGCGTACCCGTGCATAGCAACGAGATTTTTTAGCGACAGATAATTTATTGATAAAAAAAAGTTTATAGGTTATATATGAAAAATAATAAAAATTTGAAGATTTGTGAATTAAATTAATGTTTTGAAACCCGGTTCGACCCGGGTAGTTCAACCGGTTGAACCGTTCCGGTCAAAAAATTGGTCGATTTAAACCGGGTCAACTTGCTATGTTGGGTCGAAAACGGGTCAAATTAAACTGGTTCAACCCATCGGATTTGAAACGTCCCAGGTCAACCCGGTTTGTGATTTGTATTAATTGGTTGTACAATGTGAATAAATCATTGTACTTTTAAGTAATGAGGTGTTTTAATAAGAGTATTAATTACATTTCATAATTTCCTTTAATAAGATTTTTCAACATTTCACATCTTGACTTTTCACTTTTCAACTTTTCCACTTTGACTATTTTTCCTTTATATGTAGTAAAGATTAACTTAATTGTGTATGGTTTCTTAGAGCATGGGGAGTGGTAACGCCTCCCCGGCGTTATTGCCTATGTGGCACGATTTCAATGGCATTGGCAAGTTATGACAATTTCCAGGTGCTGAGCGTTGGGGTTGCATTTCAAAACGCGTTGATGCAGCAACTTGCGTTGCATCGTGAGGATTCAAAATAAAAAAAAAAATTACAAAACACCCCCCCAAGAGTTTAATTGCAACGACTAGTTTCAATTTAATAAGTTATTTAATTTTATTTTTATTTTTATTTATTTATTATTATTATTATTTTTAAAAACCACCTATATAAACCCATCTTATATAACCTTTACAAACACAAAAATAAAACCATCTTTATATCCAAAAAAAATTCTTTCACAAGGGATCCACATCTAACTTACGCCGCACAAGTGAACCTTTCCGATATCGAAGATGAAGCCGGTGCTTTAGCAATTATGGCCGCCTATGAGTACCAGCGAATATAAGAAGAAGAAGCCTAATCATCTCTCCGGTTACCCCGTAACCCATTTCCCCATGAACGTGAGCTTGCAGAGGAGCGTTTGAAGNAATAAAACCATCTTTATATCCAAAAAAAATTCTTTCACAAGGGATCCACATCTAACTTACGCCGCACAAGTGAACCTTTCCGATATCGAAGATGAAGCCGGTGCTTTAGCAATTATGGCCGCCTATGAGTACCAGCGAATATAAGAAGAAGAAGCCTAATCATCTCTCCGGTTACCCCGTAACCCATTTCCCCATGAACGTGAGCTTGCAGAGGAGCGTTTGAAGGCCGACTATTTTAATCCAGCTTGTAAGTATCCTCCTAGAGACTTTCGTAGAAGATTTCGTATGACTCGGAAATTATTTCTTGAAATAGTTTCCGCTTTTGAATCATATACTGCCGATCCTCTTCCGGATAATTTTGCATACTTTAGCCAAGCACCTGATTGTACTGGTCGGATGAGTATTAGTGTTCTCATGTAATGCACTATGGCCATATGCCAATTGGCATACGACACCTCACCGGATGCGTTCGATGGGTATTTGCAAATGAGTGCACGTACCGGACGTGATTGTCTAGATAATTTCAATATGTGCATTATTGATTTATTTAAGCAAGAGTTTTTAAGAAAACCAAATATGCATGACGTTCAAAACCTATAAGCGAAACATGAGAGTCAACATGGTTTTCCGGGAATGCTTGGTAGTATCGACTGTATGCATTGGGAATGGAAAAATTGTCCGGTGTCATGGCAAGGGCAATATGGTAGGGGTGATAAAAAAATAGCCGACTATAANCAATATGTGCATTATTGATTTATTTAAGCAAGAGTTTTTAAGAAAACCAAATATGCATGACGTTCAAAACCTATAAGCGAAACATGAGAGTCAACATGGTTTTCCGGGAATGCTTGGTAGTATCGACTGTATGCATTGGGAATGGAAAAATTGTCCGGTGTCATGGCAAGGGCAATATGGTAGGGGTGATAAAAAAATAGCCGACTATAATGCTTGAAGCTGTTGCGTCGCATGATTTGTGGATTTGGCATGCATTTTTTTGTGTAGCGGGTGCGAATAATGATATGAATTGTTTAGATAATTCGCCGTTGTTCGTTGACATGCTAAATGATGAATCCCCTGTAGCTCCGTATGAGGTAAATGGAGTTGCGTTTCAAACTGGGTACTATTTAGCCGATGGAATTTACCCACAGTGGGCTACTTTCGTCAAATCATTCACAAATACTGTTGATGATAAACACACTTTCTTTAAAAGGTGACAAGAAAGTGCATGAAAGGATATCGAACGTGCTTTTGGTGTTCTCCAAGGACGATGAGGAATAATACAACAACCAGCACGTGCTTACTAGGTTACCAAGATAAGTAGAATCATGTATTCTTGAATCATATTGCATAACATGATTCTAAAAGACCAAAAGTTTGTACATAGTGAATACAAAGAAATGTTCCAGGATCCGGCTAAACAAATATAAGACAGATGGATTGACAGATGTGATAAGCATCATCAAAAGGCAAAAGAAATGCGTGACAGAGATGTTCATCTTAATCTCCAACACCATCTTATGGAGCATATTTGGCGTGAACGTGAGTATTTTGTGGAAGTAGATGACGACTAGTTTAACTTATTTACTTATCGTATTTTTCATTTCCTATGTTATTTCGTAATTTCTTTTATGTCGTTTTTTATGTAATGTATTTGATTTCGTATCGTAATGTTTAATTTTATTAATGAAGTGTTTGAATGTTTAATGAATGAAATTGTTGAGGGTAGAATTTGTAAATTGTTATTTTAAAAAAAGGTGGGTCCCTTAAAGTGGTGTTATTGGGTGTTATGATTTCCTGGTGTTTTTTGTTGTTGAGATCACGTGGTGCTAAGTTATGTTATAACTCAAGTTATTACTCCCCATGCTCTTAACTGAATAATGTATTGAATTAAGGATCCAACTAAGATTCTAATCAATTTTGTATACAAGACTTACAAAGAAGTTTTTGAATTAACTGGTCAATTATATAATGCTAACCAGCAGGAAGTTTCATGCACTTTGTATTTAGGGCAAATGTCTTATAAATGTATCATATTTGCCACCATTTATTTTTCTGAGTAGCGAACAATTTTTTTTTTTTTTTTTTTTTTTTTTTTTTTGCTTATATAGGTACTTTTCTTTTAAATTCGGCCTTCTTAAAGTACTTTGTGACATTTTTATCTTTCGAAGAAAAAAAATTCCTATTAGCTGAGAAGGGCAAAAATGTCACAAAATTTCGCCAAATACCTCAAAAAGGTTGATTTTTTTATTATTATTTTTTTATTTTTTTATGAATTAATTTTATTTCATCGAAATAGAATTTACATAGTGGTTGAAGGCAAACGAGCAACAAGCTACGCCACTAGCTAGCCCTTTTTGGATTGCAAAGCTAACTCTTTTGAAAACTACATCCGTGGATCTATGTGTCATAACATTACTGTTCATAACTCGTTGGACTCTGTTGGGTAGTTCCACCGCCTCAGGTGCAAGGAAACCAAATGTATTAAACGCGAAAGGAATAAACACGTGTTGATTTTCAATGCATGCTTTCTCGTGTTTTGTCACTTTGCACGAGGCGGCTTTCAAAGCGGCATGCCCAGCTGTAAAACTCCGACTATTCAACCCCACGAGAGGAGAAACCCCAGTCAGATCCACACAAGCATGTTTCCCTCCNATAACTCGTTGGACTCTGTTGGGTAGTTCCACCGCCTCAGGTGCAAGGAAACCAAATGTATTAAACGCGAAA
Organism: Artemisia annua; assembly: GCA_014162995.1. Lineage (NCBI taxonomy): Eukaryota > Viridiplantae > Streptophyta > Magnoliopsida > Asterales > Asteraceae > Artemisia > Artemisia annua. The sequence goes on from LBNU01008961.1 coordinate 10,818, forward strand.
GGAATAAACACGTGTTGATTTTCAATGCATGCTTTCTCGTGTTTTGTCACTTTGCACGAGGCGGCTTTCAAAGCGGCATGCCCAGCTGTAAAACTCCGACTATTCAACCCCACGAGAGGAGAAACCCCAGTCAGATCCACACAAGCATGTTTCCCTCCAACCCATCCAAAAATCAAAATGTCAGCCAGTCTCAATGTAGATCTTCCATCCGACGGGTCCGTCAAAAAGTTCACAGGCGCTTCATTCTTGACGGAGATCCCGGCACGCCTACATACATCAAAAAAGATGTCTCTAACAAAAACATGTCTGTACTTGAAGCCCGGGAGCTCTTTACAATGAACCGCATGTTCCCCAAAGGAATCCAAACATGCCTTGCGACAAACAGGGCATATCTCATCAACCAGAAATAATGGAATCATAAGGCGATACTTAAGGATAGTACGATATTCCACCGGTGACATATGCTGACCTAGCCCGTCTATGGGTATAGCTAATAGAAAATTCTGAGCATGTGGTGCGCGTAGACACTCAAAAAAAATTGTTCGCTATCCAGAAAAACAAATGGTGGCAAGTATGCTGCATTTTTAAAACATTTGCCCTTGTATTTAATCTGATGGTCAAATCTTTGCTACAAAAGTGTTCCTTTGTGTTGTAATAGTCTGAGTTGTTACTTAAGACCAGCATGTGGCGGTGGGTGCCCTGTAATTAAACGACAAACAATGTTTTTTGATAATACGTTTTTCTTGACAATAACTTTATAGAGGACGAGAAGTTTAGGTTTTAATAACTTCAAACAATGATAAGCTATATTTTGGTAAAAATAGATAGTAAGAACATAGGCATATCGTTTAAGTTTCTATTGATAGATTGTATTCATTTTTATTTCAGCAATGTTTTAGTATGTTTGAGGAGAGTTGATGTGATGCGTGTGTCGTTGCGGTTTAGCAGTATTAATGCCTACTCAAGTTTTAGCCGACTTACCAATAACACACACACCTAATGAGTAGTGTACCCGGTCAGTATGAATATAATGGTAAGTAGAGTGTCGATCATTAAGAGTGGAACATATTATCTAGTTAACCTAATCAGTATTTTAATATCCTAAGTTAGTTTTACAGTCTAATCTAACGAAAGTGGGTTCAGCCTGAGAGACTAGCATAGTTTTGGTTTTATTAAACAGTAAATAAACTAATGAGCTCGAATCAGCGAATAGAAACACGTACACAGATAGATAATAGAAGCAGAAGAAGGCCTGTCCTGATAGTTAAGCAGCTTGTCACTTGTTTTATTGCTAGTTTTATATGATGAGTATCGTAATCTAATCTGTCTCGTTGGATCATAAATATAGGTGAGTAAACTCTTAATGATCACTTTTGTCTATCCTACTTTCTAGACAATAGATAAGTAGGAGAGGAACAGGTATGGCAGCACACAGGCTCAGCTAGACACAGAGGTTATCAATGCACATATACAAGTCACCAAAAACATCATCATATAAACTTTAATTGATGGGAAAGCAATTTTAAGAGGAGCAGTATGGTGGCCACAAGCCCATCAATCCTGATGAATTAATGCGTACTAATACAATAAAACAAAACTACTTAATGAATTAAATACATGCAGGACCTTTTTACAGCTCTAATATCTTTGTTTGGGGTGTGTCTTGTGATGCTTCTTCGACTAAATTCTTCTCTGTTGATGCAAATAATGTGTAAAAATGTTATTCCCATCTTTCGATATCTCTACGTTTTGATGATGACAAAATGTGAAAACATCTTACGTCAAAACTAACGTAAATAAATTTTTAGTCAATATATCCGACTTCTTAGTCAATCACTCTAGGTATGAACAAACAAATTTACAACTTGACCAATGATCAAAGAAGTGAATTTGTGTTTTTGAACCTTATATTTTTAGCTTGACAAAACTTTCTTTTCATAAATACACTTTACATATTATTTATGAAATACAAAGAAATGTTTTAAACTTGGGAAATTAAATTCAAACTTCCCAACAACTAGTTTTTCACCCAAACCAGCTCCAAATTCCCCCAAATAAAATTTCACCATTAAAGAGAAAAGGAGGAGCGTTTTTGTCTGGCACGGTACCACAGTATCACTAAATTTAGTGTCGTGTGCTATTTAGTGGTGTCGTCCCTTTATAACGGCCATATTCTTAGATTCTATAAATACCACTTCATTTCCCAGATTTTGGCCATCCTTCACACACTTAATTTTCTGTAGTTATATCCTCATTCATCCAAACTCTCCTTTGATCGTTAGTTAGTTTTCTTTTGTTTAAAGAGTGATTCCTTCATCCAACCAAGGATCATCTCCATTCCTCTACTAGTCAAGAGAAGAACACAAAGTATCAAGAAGATACAAGGTGTTGGTGTCATAGTGTAGTGCACTTGCATTACAAGTGGTCTACTTGATTTTATTTTAATATACATCAAGTTTTTTAGTGTTTCATAAGTTAGAGTGTTGATCATTGTGATCTTGTTGAGATCTTGAGGATCTCTTGAGTGTTGAGTGATTTAGTATTTATCAAGTGGATCAAGAGTAGGTTGTGAGAATTGAGTGAATCTTGTGAGGATCGTGTTGATCGTGTGAATTGTGTAAGGATCGTGTTGATCGTGTGAATTGTATGAGGATCGTGTTGATCGTGTAGAGTGTGAGGATCGTGTAGATCTTGAGTGAGGTAAGGATCAAGTGGATCGTGGTAGATTGGTACTAGCTAAGATTAGTAATCGACATCAAGCTTAGTGTCGGAAAATAACGTAAGCGACGTTGTACGGTTTTCTCCGCCTGAAGACAGCTTTGTTGATATAGTGCTTAAAACTCTCGAGTGTGGTACTCGGGGAGTGGAGTAGGGCGAAGAAGAGCTTCGTGACCGAACCACTATAATTCTCGTTGTCTCGGTTTGATCTTTCCATCTCTTCCATTTAAATATCTTTATTACTTATATTAGTTTAGTATTGTGCTCATATTGGTGTTGATTGAAATTCACATACACTAGAATCTAAAGTTTTAAACAAAGCAAAAGTGTTATAAACCATTTAAAAGTAGTCGGTAAACTATTCAACCCCCCTTCTAGTTTCCCACAATTGTTATCAGAGCCAGGTCAGGCAAGTTTTTAAAGTAAACTGTATTTTAAAACTTGAAACGATCAATGGATTTCGACAAATATCAAGAAGGTCAATCTATGCAAAGACCACCACTTTTTGAAACCGATTGTTTTATTTATTGGAAAACAAGATTCGAAACGTATGTGAAATTAAAAGACATTGATCTTTGGCATGTTATTACCGATGGTGACTTTAAAGCTATTGAAAAAGATCATTTAACCAAAAAGGATAAAATTATTCCTTATGATCAACAAAGTGATGGGCTTAACAGAGAATTAGCCAAAAATGATGAGGCTAAAATGGTAATCTATAATGCCTTGCCGAAAAAGGAGTTTGAAATATGTGCAATATGGCAAAGGAAATTTGGAAAACTCTTTTAGTCACCCATCAAGGTAATAGTCATGTCAAAGAAAACAAGATTGATCTTCTTGTTCAACAATATGAAAAATTTTCCATTCCGGAAGATGAAACTTTAGATAGTGCATTTGCTAGATTTAATACTATTATTACTAGTCTTAAAGCTCTTGATGAAGGTTACTCTAGCAAGAATTATGTTAGGAAGTTTCTAAGGGCTCTACATCCCAAATGGAGAGCAAAGGTCACCGCCATAGAAGAATCAAAGAACTTGGCGACGTTATCACTTGATGAACTTATAGGAAACTTGAAAGTTCATGAAATGATAATCAAGAATGATTTCGACATTGTCAAAGGCAAAAGTGACAAAGTTAGATCTCTAGCATTAAAAGCTAAGAAAGAGTCTAGTGATGAGGAAAGCTCATGTCACGATAGTGAAGATGAAGAGTATGCACTAGTGGTTAGAAACTTTAAGAGGTTCCTTAGAAGAAAAAGTAGACCTACTAGGAAATTTCATGACGAAAGGAAGTCAGTCACTAAGAACCAAGATGATAAGAAAGGAAAGGGCGATAGGAAATGTTTTAGATGTGGAGATCCTAATCATCTTATTGGAGAATGTCCTAAACCACCAAGATCAAACAACCAAAGAGCCTTTGTAGGAGGTTCTTGGAGTGATAGCGGTGAAGAAGAAGAAGAGAAGCCAAATGACGAAACATGCCTCATGGCTCAAGCTTCTAACGAGGTATATTCCGACTCTTCTTATTATAGTGATGATAATTCGTCAATTGATGATAATATGTTATATGACGAATATAATAAATTATGTGAGGTAAGTACTAAAATTATAACTAGGAACAAAACGCTAAAAGGAACCCTGCATGAATTAGAATTACAAGTAGTAGAACTAAGAGATCAACTTAAAAGAATTGAGAAGAACAAGCAAGTAAACGTAGAATGTAAGTCATGTATAGATCTCCAAATAGAAAATGATGAACTCAAGGAAAATGCCATTAAGATTGTTAAGTTTGAAAAAGGAACTAAGGTACTTAATGACATGCTTGAAAATGTTAGAATTAGTGGAAATACTGGAGCAGGTTTAGGATTTGACCCAAACAAGGCATCTACTAGTGAAATTAAGCAAGTTAAAATTGTTAAATCTGGTGAATCTGATCTGGCAGATGACGGCACTACTAAAGGTGGTAACGGCACCACTAAAGTTAGTGGCACCATGGATCCGTCACCTGTCAAAATCGGAACAGGGTCAATCTTGAAAAATAACCTAAGTCCTAAACCAAGTCACATAGTAGTTAATAATGTTGAAATACCTGTAGCTAGTAAAAAGGAAGTGAAAAGATTTTATAAAACCGTGTTAACCTCCGTGGATGGATCTATAAAACACGATACTAGATCAAGGACTCCTCCACCAAGACAAACAAATGTTCCCAAACCTCGGCCTAGAACTCCTCTACCAAGAGGTAACTTTAGAAAACAAGGTTATCCAAGTAGCTATCCCGTTGCTTGGAACAACCGTCGACAACAAAGTTATCTCTAATGGGAAATTTGTCCTCCATTCCAACATCCAAACCAAATGTATGAAATGCATGAGATGTTCAACACTAACAACCTTGGACCCATGAGATACTGGGGACCAAATGCTTAACTATTTTTTCTTAGATAGTCATACATGAGAATCAACTTGTAATCCTACAAAGATCAATCAAGCTTGATCTCATCTCTCTAAGCCTAACTATATGAATAACATCATAGGCTAAGGTAAGTTTTCTCAAAACCCCCTTTCTACGTGATTAGTTGTGCATGTAATTGTCTTGAGAACTTTCCTTGATAGTATTAGTTTAAGGGACATGAAAAGTGTTTGTCTTAATGGTTTTAATTAACAAGGAGATATATGTAGTACATTCTCCAAGACTTGTTAATTTCAAAAACCAGTTCATGTCTTAAACATGAATATACCATGTGAATGGTGGATACTACACTTTTCATGAAGAAATAAAATGCATACTCTCTCATTGTTTGAAATATATGTGTGTGTCACTATATTGAACTCGTCTTGTCCAAGAATGCACAATGATTGACTTAAGATCATGCATGACAAGATTGAGGAGAACATGAGGAGTGAATTATAATTATTTCTTGAATCCTATAGTAATTGTTAAGTGTACTACCTTGTGTGCTAACATAATAATATATACATAAACGTATATATAGATACATATATATGGGATATTTATATAACTAAAGCCTACCTAAAATCATCCTTACTAACCAATATTGTCCGTGGAGATAAAACTCACTGAAGACGAAGATAGTGAGAATACGGATAATACTTAGTTTCTAGGACATGATAGATTACTCTATCACTCGGCAAGTAGGCCCGAAATAATGTTTAATGTCTACCTTTAGGATCATTGTAAGAAGGTTCTAAAACTTCTTACATTGAAAACGATTGAATACGTCATCCGATGTATTCAAGACATAATACATTTGGGAAGTGCGCAATCCCAAGGAGTTTAGTGAAAAGATCATGATCTAGCACTAACTTTGATAGTGTGGGAGATTATGTGGATTGATAATGTATAAGTTATGTTTGTACCTTCATAGGTTGTCTCTAAACTTCTTGGTTTATTAAGAAACAAACAACTTTTACTATCTCCACAACCTAAGCCGTTTATGTAAGCACTGGAAAGGCATGAAATTAAGCACTATAGATGAGACAAGCTCTTATCTCTCGATGATACTTCCATGACGACATTCCCCTGACGCGCTACGACAAGAAGAGATTGACTTGACCATAATCCCCTTGACTAGTTCGTGCATTAAACACTTCGTGATACGTCATCATCTTGTCACTATGATGTTCAATAAGGAAACATCTCTTTCGGAATGGAATACTCATTGAACAACTTTGTTGACATTCCATTCCTAACCCACTCATGACTATTTATCTATTTCTTTAGAAATACTTAGGTCATCTCATCACAATTCGAGTTCTTCGTTTTAGTCCTTCGAATTCATTCTCAAATACAACTCATGACTATTCAATTATTTCACTGGAAATATTGAAGTCATTCCGCGAACTTCTCTAATGACCAATTATTCATTCCCTCGGAAATGTCTAAAGTCATCATTCGTAGCCTAGTCTAGTTCCTCTCATCACAAGAATTTATTAGGTATAAATTCTTTCCTCTCGTCTCAAAAAGTTTCACTAAATAAGTAAGACTTTTTCGTCAAAGACAGAAATGGAACAGAAAACTGAGTTAAGCAGTGCACGGTACCACTAAAATTAGTGGTACCGTGCATCTGCTGAAGCCCATTTTCTTTCCTTCTTTCCCTCACCATTCACATTCAAAACTCAAACAAAAACCCACATCGCTGCCATAACCAAAAACCACAACCATAACTTTATTATACACTTGTTAATCAAGATCGAGGCATTGCAATTAAGGATTATCATTCACTACATCATACTCAACACATATTGTAAGTCAATAAAACCCAATTTCATTTACTTTTGATTCTAGGGTTTGTTCATAATCATAAAATTGAATTGGGGCTTTTCAAAATTGATTTAATTATCATGGAATTAGAACTAGGATTAGACAATGTAGAACAAATGTAATTCCCTAAACATAGGATTTGCATTAACCCACTTATATCATTCGCCCTAGGTCCGAATTTTGCTATCAAAATTCGAATTAAGTTGAGTGTCCTTTGTGGAATCATGTCTAGGATACTTAAAAATGGATTACAAGTGATTAACACTTAAGCTTTTCGATTTTAAAATAGTTTTGGCGCCAAGTTGACGCTTTTGCCAAACACCCCAATTCCATTATTTTTTGAAAAAGCTTACACGACTAGGTTCATAAAATAATTTTTCTTGCATTGTTGATACAAACTAAAAACATTTTTACTTGCATGGATGATCTCACAAATATGAATTGAGATACATAACTAATATGTATTATTCGACATATTTGATTGAGCAAGAACAAAGTTAGGAGGGTTTGGGTAATTTCATTAGTGTTGTAGTAGAGTCGAAATTACTACACCTCCACATTATATGCATATAGGCACACACTAGAAGAATCATAATTCATAACGCAAGTTAGATAACCTTACATACTTATGTAATAATATTTTCTTTTATTGGTAACAATGCCTCGTAATGATTATCAAGATACCAAACACTACATTCCTTCACTTCTTGATGACCCAAACATTCCCGATGAGCAAAAAGCTCATCTCCATAAGGTCCAACATCGATACATACACGAAGGACATGTTGTCAATGCCTACTTTGTTCCGTTGGATAGCATTGAGGTGTGCTTTCCAACAATCGAGTTTGATTGTTTATATAAAATAAATGATCAAATTTGTCCTCGGTTCATTCTTGAGTTTTATAGTCGTGTTCGTACCTTTAGTGATACTGAAGGTAATGTCTTTCTTGATTTTTGGATCCAAAATCAAAATATCATGTTGTCTATCACCGAGTTTGGTGATATCCTTAGGGTTCCTTCTGTCAGTCAGTCTGCATACACCGAAGACCATTCCTTGGATTCTTTATATCATCATCTTGAGAATGAAGGTCCTTATCTCACTGAGCTTCCCAATCCCGAAACCATCAAACAACATATCTCTCTTCTTCGAACCGTTCACATGCGCCAAAAGCGCGATGGAACAATAGTCCACCTTGATCCTAACCGTTTTTTTCTTAAAGAAATTCTCCTTGATCTCAAAAATTGGGAGCTCCTTCTTCGGGAAAATGTTCTTTGTCTTGGGGGTAACCGAGATCATGTTCCGGCGAGTCTAGCTCATATGCTCTATTGTCTTAGTATCGAGGAACCTTACAATCTCGCTTACTATATGGCCAAGAGAATAGCTAATGTTCATGGTCGTTTTGATAAGCTCATGCCATATGGTATGTTGCTTACTCGTCTTTTTTGTTGGGTCATGACAAACTTTCCACATCTTCAAAATACCGAATATCCTCTTGTCAACCCCGTCATGAAGCCCCTAGGAGGTCCACAACGTCGCACTAAGCAACGTAAGGACAAAGGGGTAAAACGGGCTCGTAAATCCACCTCCGATGCTACCCTCTCCTCGTCTTCTCTTCCTCATGAATCAGCATCACACGCTTTGAGCGAGGATGATGTTGATGTAAACGAAGAAGGGACATCTCGTGCTCAAATTCCTTCACCCGACACATACCTTCGTGATCTTAATACATCTAACTTCAAAACAACAACCGATCTTCCCTTTAATAACAAAAATCTAGGTTCAGTAATGCGAAGGCAAACCGTGATGTACAATCGTCAAGTGGAGATGCATGAGCAAACCGTTGGGGGATTCAAGTCACTTGGAAAATCAATCAAAGGGATTGGTAAAACATTGAAGAAGTTGGGAAGATCAAGAAATTGAGACATTGTTTGAATATTTTTATTATTAAGCTAACTTTTAATCGAATGCAATGCTAACATTGAATGATTTAGGAATTAACAATGTTTTGGGGTGTGTCTTATCATTTTTACCACCCAAAACTTAATCATCTATCAAGTACTTACCTTAGTTTTATTTTTCTCAATTTTTATCTATCACTTGCATGCACCCTTCTAGATGATTTCCTTTTGATTGTGATTATCATAAGTCACAATTTCTAGATGATTACATGCATGCTTAATAGTGACCTACATATAGATAATCACATGTTGTTATTTGTTGTTTGTTATATGCATGATTATGAAAACCATGTGTGTTAGGAATACGTTTTTCTGATTGAAGATTCGGTCACCCCAAGTATTGTTAAGCATCATGTAGCTCGTAGTATTTTATATATGAGTTAAAACGTAGTTTAGTATTAGTTAGTATTCGTGGAGTCGGGTCGGGTCTTTTACCCTCTGTCAGCCCGCTCCACAGCCTAGTAGAGGCATTCATCCATATGTACATATAAATAGCCCTTCCCACACATAGTTAATCTCTAGTTCTTGTGTTTCTCTCACTAAAAGGCTCCCAATCTCTACTTTCTCTCTCTAACTTCTTACTACCTTTTCTTCTTATATTTGAACCTTAACTCACAAAGACCACACGTGTTATGATTTAGTGTATCCTATAATTGGTATCATGAGCCTAGGTTTCATCTTAGGGCCTTGGATTCACGGATTTTGGTTGGTTTTTGTGGTTGTTTTTGGTTAGAATAGTTCTTCTTGAATAACACCTTGGTTTGATCTTTGTAGTGTAATATGATGGGGTTATGGTTGTACTTTCGTGTTTAGTGGTGTTATAGTTACATAGTTCTTCAGTTGGAATAGTCATATCGTGCATTGGCTTGGTGGTGTGAAGGATTTAGTGGTGTTTTCTTCGTAGCAAATAAGTCTACTGAGTTGATTTCTATTGGAATGGAACATATTGTAGAAATATGGCTTGTTTTGACCCGAAGTCAAAGCTGGTGTTACATGTTGTTTATGAAGTTGTAACAGCCGTTTAAAAGGTTGATCGGTATTGATTTTGTTTTTAAACAAATCATAACAATGACTTAATGAGAATCGAGAAGTTTAATGGAGATAATTCAAGCATTTGTTACAAATACGTGTTATATATTAGCCTACTTCATTATTCAAAATAGAGAGAACAACAACCTTATGCACATGAATTACAGACAAAGTTCATTGATAATTTCAGGCATAAAGTCACGTTCGGCAGTTCAACTATTTTGATTGTTGTACATTGGTAAACAGACGATGAATTTGTTTTAATAAAAATGGTCAATGTGGAAAAGTGAAAAGGTTAACCAATGTGAAATATTGAAAAAACTTAAATAAGGAAAGAATGTAATTGAAAGTAGTAAAACTGAAAGGTGAACTATTGTGAAGTATACAGCTAGCGTCAACTATTGTTATTACACTACTTAAAAGTACTTTAGGAACTATACATACACTACATTAACGTCAACTATACATGCACTACACTAGGAAACAATTGCTATTACACCACTTAAAAGTTGTTTCTTTGTCAACTAAAATGGAAACTATTCATTGTTTCTTTGTCAACTATACATACACTGCTTTCGGAAACGATTTCAATTACACTAATGGAAACTATTTATCTCTTTAATGATATGGCGGGAAATTGTATTTATGTCTTGAAGTTAAACTTCAAACTTAAAACTTATATATGCCAAGGGTTTTTTCGAAATTGTATTTATGTCTTGAAGTTAAACTTCAAACTTAAAACTTATATATGCCAAGGGTTTTTTCAATTCTATACTACATATAAAAGTGAAATGGTCAATGTGAAAAAGTCAACATGTGAATATTTAAATTTTTATATTATATAAGAAAAAACATAAAACATTACAATTAATCAAGTGTTGAAACTAAAAAAAGGAAATGTTGAAACATATGCTTGAAAAGGAAACTAATAATACAAATCGAAACCGGGTTGACCCGGACGCTTCATACACGGCGGGTTGACCCGGGACACTTCAAACCCGGCGGGTTGACTCGATTTAATTTGACCTGTTTTTTTCGACCTAACCCGTCAGGTTAACCATATTTAAATTGACCAATTTTTCAACCGAAACGGTTCAACCGGTTGAGCCACCCTGGTCGAACCGGGTTTCAAAATATTATGTTTAATCTCCAAATCCTCAAACTTTTATTATTTTTCATTTATAACCCATAAATTATTTTTTATCACTAAAACTATCTATCGCTATAAAATTCCGTTGCTATGCACGGGTACTCGTCTAGTATACCTTATATTCTTAACACAAAATTATATGCGAGTATTTAGCAATAATGCCCGGTTCCATGCGACTTTAACATCGAGAAACAAGAAGATGATCCGAAAAACTTCTTAATAAGCAATCGCGGACACGCCCCTTAGTATGTTTTCCAAACTGCTTCAAAGCTTATTATACGAAATAAAGGCTGCATTTTATTGGATGAGATATATTGGAGTTCATGCATTTCCGATTTCTAGATTGTTTTTTTGTTGTCGGAGTGTTTCCGCTATCGAATATGGCCACTCATATAACCTAATGCTTGCATATGTCAGTTGTACATCTTGACCTCTCGCCTTCATTCTCCTATGACTATGACAGTGAATGCCTCATGTCAATGGTATTGATTACCATGTCGTGATCATCGGAGAATGAAGATGTTGCCGTAATATTAGTCACAATGATACCATTCTGTGCTCCTATGCAACTTTAAACTCTACAATCTAGTACAAGATAATGTACTATAAGATAACAGATAAACATGTTGTGCTCTTTTTAGTCATAATGTTGCCTAGACAGAAACCACGTATTGACTAGATGAGTGTAACTTACATGTGAATGTGATCTAAAACCGGTGTACTGAAGTTAGTTTTTCATAAATTCTTTATCCATGTGAGCATCTGCCTATTTGCAAGTGAAATAAGCGGTTTCAATATGCATATTTTAACAGCCTGTATTTGTTAGGAATACGTTTTTCTGATTGAAGATTCGGTCACCCCAAGTATTGTTAAGCATCATGTAGTTCGTAGTATTTAATATATTAGTTAAAAATTAGTTTATTATTAGTTAGTATTCGTGGTGTCGGGTCGGGTCTTTTACCCTCTGTCAGCCCGCTCCACCAGCCTAGTAGAGGCATTCATCCATTATGTACTATAAATAGCCCTTCCCACACAAGGGAAGGGTTGGACCTTTCATTTAGTTCATCTCTATTCTTGTGCTTCTCTCTCTAAAAGGCTCCTAATCTCTACTTTCTTTCTCTAACTACTTACTTCTTTTCTTTCTTAAATTCGAACCATAAAACACAAAGACCACATGAGTTATGATTTAGTGTATCCTACAATTGGTATCAAGAGCCTAGGTTTCATCTTAGGGCCTTGGATTCACGGATCTTGGTTGGTTTTTATGGTTGTTTTTTGTTAGAGTAGTTTTTCTTGAATAAAACCTTGGTTTGATCTTTGTAGTGTAATATGTTGTGTTATGGTTGTACTTTCTTGTTTAGTGGTGTTATAGTTACATAGTTATTCAGTTGGAATAGTCATATCGTGCATTGGTTTGGTGGTGTGAAGGATTTGGTGGTGTTTTCTTCATAGCGATTAAGTCTACAGAGTTGGTTTCCTCGTAGCGATTAAGTCATCTAGGTAGCGTTTAAGTTTTAGGGATTAAGTTGGATTACTATATTTGGACTACCAGACAAATCGCTAGATAGCGACTGGTTTGGATTTTTCTGTATAGCGATTAGTACTATCTGTCTTCTTGTGGTTAGCGATTAACTAAACACCAGACATTAGCTTTCTAGCGATTGGCTGTGTTTAGCGATTAGATTTGTTTAGCGATTATCTCTCACCAGCGATTAAGTCCAGATTATCGTTTAACTAAATTCAGCGATTAGCTTTCTAGCGATTGCCTGCATTTAGTGATTACCTCTTTCTGCGATTAACTTTGGGTCAGCGATTACTTTGAGTCAGCAATTAACTTTGGTTCAGCGATTAACTTTGTGCCAGTGATTATCTTTGGATGGCGATTAGTTTCTTACTCAGCGATTAACTTTTGGATTTGTGGTGGTTTTTAGCGATTTGCTCAGTTTGAGATTTGTTTGATTTGTTAACTACTTGTGTTTCGGGAATCGTTGTAACATAAGTCATTTCGATTAATTTGAGTGTGATTTGACGTTGTGAGTTAATTCTTACGTCTTGACTTATCACAATCGAATATATTGTTACTTGACTTGTCTCGACTTGATTCTCAGCACAAATTGTGACTTATTTAAACTCTCATTCTAAGTACATTTCGCATACTACGTCTTTCGGTTTTCTCTGGTGACTTTAGTAAAATCCCGGGAAAGAATCGACTTCTCGGTTTAAGTCTCGAGTTGTAAAATCCCGTTTAAGACAACATCGTGACAACTATTGCTTCAACTGACGTCATTCAAGCTACTGGATCCGATACCCGACCTCATATGCTCGATAGGACAGATTATGAATCATGGTCTCAAAGAATTCGTCTTTACTGTCAAGGCAAAGAAAATGGTGAGAACATCCTGAGATCAATTGACGAAGGACCATTTCAAATGGGCACCATAAGAGATGTTATTTCTACCAGTGAAGATGGAACAATTACCTTTGGAATTGACAGACCTCGTACTTACAATGATCTTAACGAAGCTGAAAAGAAACGCTATGATGCAGACATTCGAGCTTCCAACATTGTGATACAAGGATTACCTAAGGATGTCTACAAACTCATTAACTTCAATACAGAAGCTAAAGCTATTTGGGATAATGTCAAAATGCTGCTGGCTGGTTCAGAACTTACCAAAGAAGATCGAGAATCTCAGTTGTATGATGAATTCGAACACTTTAAGATGAATTCTGGTGAAAACATCGCAGACTACTATGTCAGATTCCATAAGCTTGTGAATGACATGAGAATGATCAGAATGACAATGCCTAACATCCAACTCAACTCAAAGTTTGTTAACAACATGTCACCAGAATGGGATCGGTTTGTCACAGTTGTGAAGCTAAACAAAGGACTCAGAAACACCAACTATGAACAACTCTATGCTTACCTGCAACAACAATGGAAGCATGCAATGTATGATCGTCAGCTGAGAGAAAAGTTCAGTCCCTCAAATGACCCTCTTGCTCTCATCTCCAGTGTTTAGGGACTCAACCAATCCTCAATTGATTCAATCAGTCACCCTGCTGCACAAGCAACACACAATCAGTCTGCCCTTGGCCAATCATCCATGCAATCGTCAAATGTCAAGAATAATCAACAAGACTCTTGGAACTCTCACATTGACAAAAGGATTGATAATCTGTCCAACCAAGTCTCATTGTTGGTTCAACATTTCAGGAGTGCACTTCCTCAAACCAACAAGCAACTCAGAACTTCATCTAACCCATGTAATCTTGCTGTTGTGGAATATGGGCATTTTGTGGTTCAAGGAAGGCAAAATGTTCGAGGAAATGCTCAGAATAGGATGGGGAATGCTAATCAAGGGCAAGGAAGACAACACAAGTGTTACAACTGTGGTGGGTTAGGTCATACTGCAAGGAACTACACTCAACCAAAATGTCCTCAGAACTCGGATTACTTCAAGGATAAGATGTTACTGATGCAAGCACAAGAGAATGGAGTTTTGTTGGATGAGGAGCAACTGCTGTTCCTTGCGGGTAATGAAGGGAACTCATTTGATGCCGATGTGGTTGATCAACCAGTTCAGGATCTAGCTCTCAACGATCCAAACATCTTCCAGGTCGAAGATTGTGATGCTTTCAATTCTGATGTTGATGATGAGCCCTCTGCACAGACCATCTTCATGGCCAACCTTTCATCTGCAGTAACATCACCGCAACAATATGGGTCCCCCAAGTCATCCATCATATCTAAGGTACTAAAGTTATATGACACATACGAGACATGTGAGGTACCTAAGATTTTTGATGAAGTACATCAAACTAATGTTGTCATGCCAGATGATGTAAATTTGGAAAACAACAATGTTTCTCAAGTCAACAATATGTGGATCATAACAAAGAATCTGATGTACCTAATCGAACATCTTCTGTTGCATGTGTAGAAAATGTGAAGCATGAACAAAGGATTCATGACAAAGTAAAACAAACTAACGTTGTTGAAACAAATTCTACTGATATGGGAAATAGCAATGTTATTCCATATGAACAATATGTGAGTCACAACGTCGAGTCTGTTTTACCAATTGATGAATCCTCTGTTGATAATTACATGAGTGAATTTGATGAATACACTGCTGTTGTACCTGATGATACCTTGGCCACTAGGATTAATATTCTTAAAGATAAGGTGAATATGTATCAACAACGTGCAAAATTTGAGATAACTGAACATGAACAGAAAATGGATTGGCAAATGTGTACATATATTACCGAAAGAAACTTAAAGGAAGAAGCTTTAAGAATGGAGATAAAATATTTACAAAATCAAGTTAATCAAACTGTTAAACAAAAACAGGAGATTCAGGATAGTGTAACTGCACTAAAACTCGATTTTCAAAGTAAATAAACTAAACTCTTAAATGATTTTTCCAATCTGAAAACATTAAAGAACAAGCTTGAAAATAAGGTGTACACACAAGGCCAAACCATTCAAACCACTCAAATGATGCATAAGCACATTAAGTTACGTGATGAACATAGCAAGAAGGATGTAGGAGTGCCTAAAACTAATTTCCTTAGGAGAGTTAGTGCCTCTCAACCTGCCTTAAATGATGCTAATGTGATGCTTAAGCCTAATCATGCCCCCCCCCCTGATGTGCCTAATACTGAGGAGATTGATGAGACAGAATCAGTCAATAGAGAAAGATTAGAGAATAAAATGAAGGATCCCATGTGCATTAAAAAACGTGTCAACATCAAACCACATAATTACTATGAACAGAATCGGTTGAAGGTTTTTATGCCCCAAACTAGGTTAACACCAGAGCAGATTTTTTGGCCTTTAGACGTTGAGAAAATGAAAGCTGAAAACCTTAAGGCCACTGCTCCCCTTAAGTTTGCTACCCCAACGGTGTATCCTCCCAATACACCAATGCATCTAGTTCAGTTAGCTCTTCCCACTCAATGTGAAACTCTTATTAGCATATACGTTCTGTAAAAAATGTTTGCTGACTTTTACAAAACATGTAAAAAGAGAATTACACCAACGGGAATTACTGACGGTGAAGGGGGTTTGAATTAACAAAAGAGTGTTAACTGACTGAAGTCATTCCGTTTTTAAAACGAATCAAAGCACATTTCGAAGGCATGCAAATGTCTCTTGAATCTGAGATAAATGAAATGAAAGATGTGTTTAAAAATCTGGAACTTGAGGGAAAACAAACTGTAATAGACCTTCAACATAGTGAAATTGCGAGGAAGAATGCCCTCATCATGAATGATACTTTAATTGCTAAATCCAGTGCTCAAGATGTGTTTTATACTGCCACTGATTCTTCATTAACTGCCTGCCAATTTCATGAAATGTCTGTTGCATTGAACATTTTTCAGAATCGTGTTGTTGAGCTTGAGGGGAGAATTTAAGATTGCAAGAAAAAATTCAAAACGATGATCATGATAATATGGTCAGGAATTTTTCGAAATTAGAAGTTAATAATCTCAATTTGCAATTAAAAATTCAAGCTCACACTAACACGATTCAACAGTTGAGGGCTCAAATTGCCCAATTGAAGTCTAATAAGAGTAATGTGATTGAATCCCAGAAACCTCCGTCTTTAGATTCTCAGAATTTTCAACTTCAAAACATCATCAACCATCTCAAATATGAAAATGATTGTTTTCAAGCTGAAAACTCAAAGGTTATACAACATTACAAAGAATTACATGATTCGATTAAGATCACTCGTGACAAAACCAATGATAAAATAACGTCTTTGTTAAAAGAAATTGAGAATCTAAAGACTCAGGTGAAAGGGAAAATGTCGGTCACTGCATGTGATAGCATTCTCTCCAAGGTCTGTAAATCTAAAAGATATGCATGTGATGCCGTAAATATTCCGCTTCCCCTTAGGAAGAATGCGTTTGTCCATAGTGTGTACCTTAGATATCTTAAGGATTGCCTTGACATGCTTTGTGAGACCATCGACGAGATTAGAATGGTGAGACCTGCTGATGATACCATCCTTGATGTTTATTACCTCACCAATAGATCATATGAACTCTTAGATTATGCCATTGGTACATGTCCCAAAGCAGTTAGCATGCGTGATAAGCTTAATAAACCGTCCTCTAAGGATAAGAACAAGCATGTTACCTTTAGTGTGCCTTTGACATCATCTGAACTTAACGCACCACTTACCCAAAAGCAAACAGCAGTGCAACGATCTAATGTTCCCGTCATTAATTCTATAGGAGTAAACACTGACACTAAAGCTAGCGGGTCAAAGCCTAGTTGCAATACAAGGAATGATAGGACTTCGCCTGCTAAGAGTGCTCAAGGGAAGAAAGTAGAAGACCACCTTAGGAACAATAAGACTGATCTGAATGATATGAATCGTGTTGATTCTAGTATTAACTCTAGGCGTACTGTAATTAATTCGAATTCTGATGCTACTTGTAAGATCTGTAATGACTGTTTAATTTCTGGCAATCATGATGAGTGTGTTAAGACATTTTAGAATGCTTCTAAATTACTCCTGGTTAATAATGCTTTGAATCATAAACTGGAAAAACATGTTTGGAAAGCAACATGAAAGAAGTTCTCTACTGTTGGTTATCATTGGAGACCCACTGGAAGAAAGTTCACCTTAAGAAGTCAATGCCCCTTAACTAAACTGCCCAATCTTAGGCTCTCAAATGTTAGGGTATGGAAAACAACTGGTAGGACCATTCCTCTACGAACACAATGCGATAACCATAGGTCGAGTGCATTCACCAGAAAAGATATGTCTAATGTTGTCACTGAACTTTCCACCTCTGTCATTAGTAAATATGCTTGTGCTAACGAATTGGATCCCACTTGTGTTTGGGGATCCACGTTTTTCAGTTATCCATATCTGTCTGGTTTCAAATGCAAGTCGTACAAATCGTCCTTTCGTATTTGGACTCAGGCTGCTCAAAACATATGACTGGGGATCGCTCACGGCTCAGAAATTTCGTGAAAAAGTTTATCGGGACTGTTAGATTCGGGAATGATCAATTTCGTGCTATAATGGGTTATGACGATTATGTGTTTGGTGACAGCGTGATTTCTAGAGTATACTATGTAGAAGGGCTTGGGCACAATCTGTTCTCCGTTGGTCAATTTTGTGACTCCGATCTTGAAGTAGCCTTCAGAAAACTCACTTGCTTTGTTAGAGAATTAGATGGTGTGGACCTTCTGAAAGGTAGTCGTGGCACAAACCTCTACACTATATCTATTGAAGACATGATGCGGTCATCACCTATTTGCTTATTATCCAATGCATCCAAGAACAAGTCATGGCTATGGCATCGTCGTTTGTATCACTTAAACTTTGGTACCATCAATGAGCTCACTCATAAAGATCTTGTTCGAGGCATGCCCTGGCTGAAATATGAAAAAGATCACCTTTGTTCTGCTTGTCAGCTGGGTAAAAGCAAGAAACAAACACACAAACCCAAATCAATCAACACCATTATGGAAGTTCTTCATAACCATCACATGGATCTGTGTGGACCAATGAGGGTGCAAAACATCTTTGGGGAGAGATATGTGTTAGTGATCGTTGACGACTACTCTCGGTTTACATGGGTAAAGTTTCTAAGATCCAAGGATGAGACACCAGAGATCATCATTAAACTTATAAGGCAGCTGCAAGTTGGACTCAATAAAAACGGTTAGATTTGTTCGCACAGACAATGGAACTGAGTTTGTCAACAAGCAACTTACTCAGTTTTATGAAAACCTTGGAATTAGTCATCAAAGGAGCATACCACGAACACCTCAGCAGAATGGAGTCGTTGAAAGACGAAACCGTACCCTGGTAGAGGCTGCTCGAAATATTCTGATATTTTCTAAAGCTCATATGTTTCTTTGGGGAGAGGCAATTGCAACAGCTTGTTACACCCAAAACCGATCACTGATTCATCCTCTTCACAGCAAAACCCCCTATGAGCTAGTGCACAACAGAAAAACCTGATCTGTCATTTCTCCGAGTGTTTGGTGCATTATGCTACCCAACTAACGATAGTGAAGACTTGCGAAAGCTGAAGGCAAAAGCTGATATTGTGATCTTTGTTGGTTACGCACCAGATAAGAAGGGTTACCGAATCTATAACAAAAGATCCTGATAAATAATGGAAACCATTCATGTCACGTTTGATGAGCTGTCTGGGCATACGGCTCCTAAACACTCCAGTTCTGGACCCCCATCTAATCTTTTGACCCCTGGACCAATTAGTTCAGGACTTGTACAGTCTTCCACTATTGCTGCTCCTTATGTGCCCCCCACTAGTGAGGAATTGAAGAAGTTATTCGATCCAATGTATGATGAGTATTTTGAACCTCAACAGATAGTCGAGCCGGAACCGCAAGTCATTGGTCCTGATGCTGCTGCTAATGATGCACCTCAACATACAAATGGGCCATCCGTCTCCATATCCTTTAGTCAAAATACTCCATCATCTAGTCATACTCAACCCACGCTCAACGATCAACCTTCTTTAGTACATCAAGGAGCTGCATCTGTTAATTCTTTTGAAGTGAATCCTTTGCTCAACCACCTGATGAGCCATTTGTCAACATATTTTCTCCTGAACCATCCAATGTGGCAACTTCTTCGGAAGACTCAAACACGGCTACCTCAGTCCTCAATCCTCAACATCATGAGCATCTCAGAAAATGGACAAACGATCATCCAATTGACAACATCATTGGAAATCCATCTCGCCCTGTATCCACACGTAGACAAATTGCCACCAATGCCTTGTGGTGCTTCTTCAACTCCATTCTGTCTAAAGCTGAACCGAAGGACTTCAAAGAAGCTTTGACTAAAGTATCCTGGTTCACTGCAATGCAAGCTGAAATTCATGAATTTGACCGACTTGATGTATGGGAATTAGTGCCTCCTCCAGACTGTGCTATGATTATCGCTCTCAAGTGGATCTTCAAAGTGAAGCTTGATGAATATGGTGAGGTTCTGAAAAAAAAGGCTCGGCTAGTGGCCAAAGGATACAGACAAGAAGAGGGTATAGATTTTGAAGAATCATTTGCACCCGTTGCTAGAATCGAGGCCATCAGGATTTTTCTTGCAAATGCAGCCAGTCAGAATATGATTGTCTACCAAATGGATGTGAAGACTGCATTTCTAAATGGTCACCTGAAGGAAGACGTCTATGTAAATCAACCTGAAGGGTTTGTAGATCCTGAACGTCCTAATCATGTCTATCGCTTGAAGAAGGCACTGTATGGACTCAAACAGGCACCCAGAGCATGGTATGACACTCTATCCAAGTTCCTTCTAGCCAACAAGTTTACAAAGGGTGTTGTTGATCCTACACTATTCACCAGAAAGTCGGGCAAGCATCTACTTCATGTTCAGATCTATGTAGATGACATTATCTTTGCCTCTTCTGATCCTATGGAATGTGATCGTTTTTCACAAGAGATGAGTTCCAAGTTCCAAATGTCCATGATGGGGCAAATGTCATTTTTCTTGGGATTGCAAATCTCTCAAAGTCCCAGCGGCATCTTCATCAATCAATCCAAGTATGCTGCAGAAATCTTGAAGAAATTTGGGTTTGAATCATGTGACTCAGTTGACACTCCGATGGTAGAGAGATCAAAATTGGATGAGGACGTTGTGGGGACTCCAGTTGACCAAACTAAGTACCGCAGCATGATCGGATCCTTAATGTACCTCACTGCTAGTAGGCCAGATCTTCTATTTGCTGTCTGCATGTGTGCTCGCTATCAATCCAAACCTACCAAAAGCACTTAGAAGCAGTCAAAAGAGTCTTCCGGTACCTTCAAGGGACTATTCACATGGGTCTCCGGTATCTTAAAGACACTGCTATGGCTCTCACTGCCTACTCGGATGCTGATCATACGAGGTGTCAAGATACTCGTCGAAGTACTTCAGGTGGTGCTCAATTTCTAGGAGATAAGCTTGTTAGCTGGTCATCAAAGAGGCAAATGAGTACGCCGATCTCCTCTACTGAGGCTGAATACATTGCCATGTCATCTTGTTGCGCTCAAATCCTATGGATGAGATCTAAATTGTCTGACTATGGCTTTGTTTACAACAAAATTCCGATGTACTGTGACAACAAAAGTGCAATTGCTCTTTGCTGCAACAACGTCCAGCACTCCAGATCAAAGCACATTGATATTCAACATCATTTCATCAGGGAACAAGTGGAAAAGGGGATTGTGGAACTTTACTTTGTGAGGACAGAATGTCAGCTGGCTGACATCTTCACTAAGGCACTACCCAGAGAACGGTTTCAATTCATTCTCCCACGTCTTGGAATGAAGAGTATCACCCCTTGTACATATTCCTTAAAAACTAAAAAGAAAATACAAAAATATAAAACCTAGAAAAACCATAAAAATCTGAAAAACACAAAAATACCAAAAATAGTTTCTCCTTAGGCATGTCTTCTGTTTATCGATAACATTCAAGATTCTAGAAATGCCATTCAATAATGGGATGGAATTTTAAATGAAGCTCGAGCAGAAATTACATTAACTGGTTAAAACATGTCTTTTCGGCTTGCTATTACTTCAGATAGCAACCTGCTCTTATCTATGGGGAAAACACGTCGCAAAAAAGACGGTTGTTCCTCTCACCGGGTGATGTTCACTCGGGCATGGATTACTTTATATCCATGTTTCTTCAAAATGATGTACGTTTCAGTGCATCATTTCTTGAAAAATAAGAGAAGTCTTCTTTCATCCTAAAATCTCTTTTTTTATGATTCTTCAAGAGAGTTTTTTTGTGGTTTACAAGGTGGCTATTGGACTTAAATTTTCACAAATAGAAAACGGGTCATTAATTGAAGGGGAGCGTATTTGCTCAAAATTTCTGCACCTTTAAAAACTTTGTGCACCAGCAGCAGTGAAAAAGTGTCTCAAAAATCAGTACGTGTTAAAATTTTACCACATTTTCTCTCATATTTTTTCTAAACTCATTTAAATCAATTGGGATCACAAAATCTCAAATGATTTGAAAATTTTTTGATCGGGAGAGAGAATGTGATTTAAATATGAAATCTGATTTAAAATGTGATGTTTTCGGACTATAATGACCGCTCTCCCGTATGTGCTAAAAAATTTTAAGGTTTTTAAATTTTAAACTTGAACCAATGCACATATTGAGGGGGAGCAAAATGGTTTGTGATGAATGAAAAATTTTGGCATCTCGTTTGAGCGTGGCTCTGTAGCCTCTCGTAATTTTCCCCAACGGTTAGTAAATACTTACAAGTTATTACATAATTTAATTACCCACTTTTACGTATGACAAAATTTTTTTTATTTATTTAACTTATTATATAAATCACAACGGTATATTGTGATTTAATGTTTGCTTAGAAACGATGCTCACACACCTAGATAGTCTAAATTATCGCGAATTAACATTTAAACGTTTATATTTATTAATATACGTTTCTGGTTCCCAGAAGTGAAACGTGGTGTTCGTCTTGACCTTAGCAACCGGTTCGAAACCTGACTACTTGGTTCTCCTTCTTTCGCGCTCCTCTTCTACAACTCGTACGCCTAGGTATTCTTCTCGTCCGCTAACTTGGCTGCACAAAATCTCTCGTTAATATTTTATGGTAAGTTTATGTGTGTGTGAGGAAATTAGGGAATCCATGGGCCCTCGGTTAGGGTGGTAGCACTCCATTAGCGCAATCGAATGGTAGACAAAGAGAATGTGTCAATAGAATCATCTGTTCATGTTCTGACTTCTACTGTGCTACAAAGTTAGTGTAGTAATCATTGGGCAAAGTGGTGGCGTGTAGGACATTTAATACAACGTTTTTGGATTTGTTAGTCACTGGTTTTTGTTCATTTACTTTGAGGGCAGTTTTTGAAGGCAGTGAACGAGTGTCGATATGAAACGAGTTTTATCATCTCAAAGTTTACCTAAGGTTCGTGAAACTAAGTCGTGTAATAATATCGACCATGTTGTCTCATAGACATAGGCTAATTTAAACTAGGGTCGTTTGGCTGGTGTCGAGGCAGGCAAAAGAAAGACAACAAGAAACCAAAAAATTAATAAGGGGTGCGTTTGGGCTGGTAAAGCCACACCTTGGCGTTCGTGGGTTCGGTGCTCTCCGGCCACGCCAGGAACAAAGACAAAGAAACACCTAACTGAAATGACGCCGTTTCGCGCCTCCTCTCAGATAGGTTGGGTTTAAATGGCCCGTTAAGTGTTGTAGGCCCATTTAGCAACTTTTAAATGGTCGGGTTACCGGTCCAATAATATTAGTGAACGTAGTCCTCGGAATTCCTTCGTAGCTCGGAACACTATATAAATAATCGTACGGTATCTCTAAAC
>LBNU01008962.1:11364-27717 GCA_014162995.1 Artemisia annua
CTGGCGTTCTACTCACACGCTCCTTCGTAGTCTGCCCGCCGCTTTCCTATCTTGTCCCTTGCGGTCTGGTGCCTGCTCCTCTCTTCCTATTCGTGCTTTCGCAAACCAACTTGTGGTGTCTCACCGATCCGGTATCAGATGCCATGGCCCAGGACCTACTGCCGTGTCCCATGTTTAGCTTTGCTTTTCTCATGCTTAATTTCTCGGCAAGTACTCGCGACTGCCCTGCTCTCTACTTGCTCCTGTCTATTTAGGTTCTTACCCTGAGTCCTTGGCGGCGTTTTCCCCCTTGCTACTCTCTATCTTTCGCGTCCTCCTCCCCTCCTGCTTCCGTTTCCTCCCTCCCCCCTTGTTTCGTGGAGAGATGATACCCCAAATTCTAGTAAACCCTAATACTTCGGATTGAGAGTATCAATAGCCTTAGCTCTGATACCATGTACGGATTAAAGAGATACGACAGAGCAACCAAGAACATCTTCTTATTCAATAATGATTCATAGTCGGCAAGATTGCCCAAACGTAACGACAATGATTACAAATAAGAAAGATTCAACAAGGAAGATCACAGATTACACAGACTGATGTAAGTGATGAGAGAGTTGAGTCTGTAGCAGCGTTATGAACGGCTGCGTATGAATGAGTGAGTATTAGGGTTGAGATATGAGCCCTATTTCTATCAACAGGTTCACTCTTGTCCTAATCGTCCCCCATAGCCCCCATGATTCCAGCAATCAATATTAAGAGGTACAACATACTTTCCCTGTTAGACAAGGTTAATCCCTGTGATTTCTCCAATCAACCAAAACATATCCTTTCCATACATATAACAATAATCCTGCACACTTAGGATAAACAAGTGAGAGCAACATGCAAGACATGTTTGTGAGACAGATTATGCAGGTGTTTTGGAACATTATTCCTTTGGTCCTATGATAATTGCACCACGTCTTCATGAGTAAAAGAATAATGTAATACTAATCTCAACTTATATAAACAACATCCACGTTGGTACATTAAGTAGAAAATTTTCTTTTCTTTATCCCATGTAGGATGAAACTACATGTGGAGTAATTCACACTAGCCATATTCATATGTATATTAACTTAATTATTTGAACCATACATAACATTTTTAGACATTGGTACCATTTGAACATAAAACCTGATAAAACATGAATTTCTAAAACTATATTAACTCCTTAAACTTGATTTAAAAATGTTAAAAACATACCTTAGTTAATTGCATTTGTATAGTACGTATACACTCATATGATTAACACCTTATCAATTACACTCTGTTTATACAACAACACACATCATTATCTCTTTGATAATTATTCTAATACGTAAATATAATATATTACAAGTAGTAACGCGCAAAGATTGTGTATGCCTCTATCTAATGTTCTAACGTTTTGTAGATACTAGTTAGATACCCACGCATAGCAGTGGCGAAAAATATAATTATATTATAGATATAGTGAATGAATTGCTAACCCAACTCTCCCCATAATTTCTTACCCGCTTAGTGAAGTCGTTACACAATACTCCTAATCATAGCTGTTAAGATCTCGATCTAGCTCTTAAGATCTTCCGATCTTACGATCCCGTTAAGAAAAAACGAGTCGATCCTTCGTAGGATCTTAAAAAGCATAGGATCTTAAGTATCATCTCGATCTTACCATAGAATCGTAAGATCTCGATCCGATTCGATCCCACTTCCCTTAATTTAACTAAATTATAAACTATAAATGAATGAATTTTGTTAAATTAAAACAATATAGCAAGCGTTGATTACTGTAAATGTCTAATAAGAGTAAGATATATAGATTTTTTGATTAAAAGGTTCAGCGTCCTTAATTACCGATTAGATATTTTTGTATTTGAAAGCGTTACTCGTCGCATTCTCATATTACTATAACTCTCAAAACTTTTTCTTCTTCTCTAATTTGTTATACAATCATCTTTGAATACAAATTACTATAAAAATAAGATTTTTAGACATTTAAGTAGGATCGCAGGATCTCGATCCGATCCTACGATCTCGATCTTGCAAAGACAAAAACGATCTCACGTGGGATCGTGATCTTGACAGCCTTGCTCCTAATATCTATGCGTTCGTTGTATGTGTAGGTTGGGTTTTCTGTAGCTTTTCCGTAACGCCATATTAAAATCATTATTCTCGCATGTACGAAGATTCTGTCACTCTTTTACACATGTACGAAGACCCTCACACTCTTCTAATCGTCAAACACATCTCCATAAGTATAAAATTTTGATGAATCAAGTTTGTATCGATTCAAATTAAGGTTAAAGTTGTAGAAAAATTAAATCAAAATATAATAAACCCATTAAAATGCAAAATGCTAAAAATTCATGAAAGTATATTAAAATGGATATAAATTATAGAGCAAAAATTTTTAAAAATATTATGAAATTAGATCATACAAAAAATAAATAGTTGAGAAGATATTTAAATTTGAAACTAAAAGTGAATTTTTAGTTGAGAGAGAATACATGTCACTTTAGGATGTGATATTCTTAGTTAAGATCGCACCTCCTTATGTTAATTTTTATTGAGACCAACATTTTAAATTCTTTATATAAATGTTGTTTGTATAGTAGATATAGATATAGATATTGATGGGATTATTTGTACCCCTTCTTTTACAACTGGTACCCATTCCCCACGGATTTTTTATTTTATTTATTTATAATTTCTTTAATGTTAAAAAACTATAAAAATGAAAGTACGTTATATAAAATATAAAGTTTAATAAGTTAAAAGTAAAAAACTGACAAAAAAATTGAATAAAAACTAATAAAAATTATGATACTGTAAAAAAAAGTGGGTCAAAAGGAGATTGAAAAATGTAAAAATTGCAATAAAAAGTAAGCAAGGGGTACGTATAAGTATAACATAAGGGCATGTTTGGTAGAGAGAAATTCAGAGAAATGAAATGGAGTAGAGATTAGAAATTCAAAGAATATAAATCGGTAAAAAATTATAATGAATTTCCAGTGTCTGATAAAAACAGAGACTTGACCCGAGAAATAAACAATAACTTTTTAATTTGATAATCTTTTTGTTTGTCAATAATTTGTTTAAAAAAAAAGAAAAAAAAGAAAAAAAACTTTGTTAGGTAAAGAGATTGGAAGTGCTCGTTGATAAATTCACAAACAAAGGCCATTGTCGTTCCAATTGATGAGCATCAATTGATTTCATAAACCAAGAGGCAAAAAAGATTTTAATTAAGCATGAATGAATTTTCAGTAATAAAGGAACCAGATACAGTTTACCAACATCAATACCAAGTACAAAAGACCAACACCATGAACATGAACTAAAAATCTTCAAACTCATTGAACACACACCTTCCAATCAAAGATTGATGATAAAAAGAAAAGAAAATAAGAGAACGCAAGATTCCCACTGTGAAGAACATTGGAAAATGAATAACAACTACTGAAAAAGAACGCAAGATTAGATCTTTATCTCAAATGAACAGTAGGTAGGAGTGAAAAACTATTTTGGAAGTCATGAAGAAACAGGAGAAGATGAGGTAAGAGAATCAATGCTTTAGTCAATGTTTTGTGATTTGTGAAATTTTTTTACAGAAGTGTGACATGCACATGATATATAAAGCTCAATTCTCTCCATTTCCACAACAAGAGAGGTGGAAAACAAAGTTAATAAAATACAAAGAGGTGAACTCCTTGATAATTCAAAATTCTCCGCACATTAAATTTCTCAGCCTACCAAACAATAGAAATTAGCTCATTTTCTTTTGTGTGGCTTTATTTCTCCCTACCAAACACATCCTAAGTGTATGACATCATGGCCCTCGATGTCATGGAGTCACTTTTTTCAACTCTTTATTCTATATAACCCTTCATTTATTTACACAACAATACTACCCATCCAATCTCCATGACCCTAGCTAACTTCTATCTCAATAATGTATCATGGCCAACAGAACACAACCGGGACCAAGATCCATGTTCGACTTAGCCTATGATCGTGAATAGGTAATGATCGTGAATAGGCATAGACGAAGGGATACAGTTTGTGCGAGTTATTTCTAGTAAAAGGAGTTTCAAGATCATATATCCCATAGTATATCTATATTGTAATCTTATTTAACATTCGATGGAATCCGGCAAGGACAAGAAGAACTTTCTCTCGAAGACATGGAAAAGATGTAGATCCTTTTCTCATAGCCACAACACAAAAGGTGGTGTTTCGGGTTTACCCAAAAGCAAATCATGGAATGGAAAGGAAATGAAGAAAAAGAAAATGGCACCAGAAGGGTTTTTCCCGGTCTATGTTGGACCGGAAAAACAAAGGTTTGCCATCAAGACAGAGTACGTGAATCATCCTTTGTTCTCAATGCTACTCAAAGACGCAGAAAGTGAATATGGGACGACTCACGGTAATGGTCCGATCTTGCTTCCATGTGATGTGGATTTGTTTTATAAAGTGTTAGCAGAGATGGAGGCTAAAGATGTGCAACAACTTGGATGGACCTTTGCCTATGGATCATATAGTCCGTTTAGTCCTAGACGTCGATTGGGAACAAAGGGTGTGTATCAAATGGGGAAAGGGTATGGTTCCTATGAAGTTTTAACACCTTCGAGCTTGATTAAAATGAATTAAAGTGGGTGATCAAAACTTGTACCATTTGTTAGTAAGTCTTGTTTTTGTATGGTGTAACTGAATGTCTTTGATTGTGTGCAAAGTATGCATGGATGAATGAGAATGCATATTTTCTTTTTTACTGTCGAAGTGAAAATATATATGATGCGTCCAATATAATGTTTCGAAACTGAAACAAACTAAATATACACTTCCAGTCCCGTTTAAAGTGGTTTAGAAACATCAGTCCAAGCTAAAAACAATTTAAGCAACGTGAATGTGAGATTATCTTTATCTTTACTACATATAATGGAGAAATGGTCAAAGTGGAATTGTGAAATTGTGAAAAACTTAACTTTTAGTCAATCCCCATTTTAACCTTGTGAATTGGTCAAGGTAGCATGCATTTTGAAATGTTCTGAAATCCTTCTTTTGTACGCTCCTCATATGATTTATTTTTGTAAAGGATTAAATAGCATTCATTTCAATGTTAATCAAAGAAATCTTCTCAAAGTCTTTGATTGAAACTTCCTGCATACGATTCAAAAGACCAACCAAAAATGGTAAAGATATTCACCAATACCATATCACCATTTCAAAAAACCAAACTTCCTGTACGATGCCCTATCTCTAAGTCTTCATTCAGTTTCAATCGTAACATTACAAAGATTATGATCCTTTTAATGTGTCTTTTGTTTACAGGTTTTTGCGATACCCATTTAGATGATGATTTTGGCAGTTTCTACACAATAATGGGTAACTTTTTGTAAACTATAGTTTTATTGATCTAGGTTAGTCTGAAATCAGTTTGATTAATGAGTTGGGTTATTCTTAAAATTGTTAATATTTTACAGGTTTTTTAGGTAAATTAATATAGGCCTGGGTGAGAGTTTTCAGTTACTATTACGGGGTCAGATCATTTATTTTTTTTGTATATTTTGGTGTTATAATCATCATACTTAAGCATCGTTGGTTTTGTATTGTACAGCTCACCCAAGTCATACTTGGTGACTTGGTGTCATTTCTCTTCAAAAAGCTTTGTATCTCCAAAAGGTAAGCCCACACACACACTTTTTTGTAGGTTTATAGTCATAGAACTCAAAAAGTTTACTCACTGATTTTGATGAATACTTTGCATAGAATTGACTCTTTAATCATTTTTTTCGAGTTATCTTTGAAATCTTCCGTTGATGTCGATGAACTGAATTTGTACGCCTGTATTTTGGTGACAGAATGAACATACAATTGGTCTCCATTTAGACCTCTAATGTGCTAAGAAAGGTTATGCCAGGTTATAAAACCTTAAAAAAAAAAGGTAGGTTAGATAAGCCACTGAACCTAAGCTATTTGGCATCCATGTCTGTGAGCTATAAGGTTTGCATTAATTGATTGGATTGTAGATTGGTGGCCGTGAATGATTGGTGCTTGGTTCGATAATATTTTGGTTAGGTTTCGTGGCTGTAAATTGATTTTATGGATTTGTAGTTGATTAATTTAGACATTTAATGATTGATCCCAAGGCAGAACTATAAGCAGAAACTAATGTTACTATTAGCATAGTTTCTTTAGTATATGCGAATAATTTTGAGATTATGTAGTATGTGTGTGTTTTGAACTTTTGGTTGTGTACAATATTTGAAACAGATGGAATCACGTGATCTGTGAAACTTACAGAGAGTGTTTGGGATTACTTACTAGAATATCTGTTTTTATGGGTGGTTTGGGATTGCTAATCAAACCACTTATAGGGGCAGTTTGGGATTGTTTATAGGGGCTGATTTACTTGACTTTTCCGGTCAGTCCATATGGTCATTTAAGTGAAAGTAGAGCGAAAAGTATGTGCAGTGTAGCACCGACAATGGTTACTATCTATATTGACGTCTTATCTTCTTTTTTAACTGATATCTCTATTAGTAAATATGTTATTCCTCTATCAAGTTATAGTAATAACTGAATTAATGTATTCATAGTTCCATACATTGATTGCGTTATTTTCACGTAATCCAAACAACATTGTTTTATGTTTATATATGTAAAGTTATCAATTTTAGTAGTAATGAGTATCTTTTATTTAGTTTTAGGTGTATCAATTATTTGTTTTATTTTGACACCATAACAATTTGACCCGGTTTGGATGAATGAAACTAAAGTACGCACTTAAAAATACAATAGAACTTCAAGGTGGATCAACCAAAACCAATAGAAAAGAATGTAAACAAAGACCAACACATGTACCATAATTAAACTTAGTTGGACCATGAACATGTTAATGTTGTAGCCAAACTAACATGATAACACTTCATATGCATAATTTCAATGAACGATTAACACTTCATATGCATAATTTCAATGAACGATTCTTTAAATTACACGTAAGTGAAAATTGTTAATGGATGGACCATTAGGAGACATTGCAACTCTACAATTATGATCATGTAAAAGTGAATACACAAGATTTTTTTGTGCTTTTACCGGTTAACAAGATTTTTTTGTCATTATATCAATTCAATAAAATGATAAAATTCTTATCATTCAGTATTCATTTATGGAGGTTGTCCAGTTGGGATGGCATCGGTAAGATGCAAAGTTTCACATAGTTTTGAAAGCATACCACCAATTAATGCTCTCACATGAGTTAGGCGAACTCTTTGAGGTATAGGCTCTTATGATAATGACAGTTGTTTTGCTATTAGTATCTTTACAGTAATAAAATCATTACTTTTGTGCCATTGATGGCATCCTATATGTTATAATTTGTTATTGTTTTATGGGTTCAAAAATTCAGAGGTATAAAAATAAGCGGTGGGCTGGACAACTGATAAGATATAGGCGAGTCTTTGCGATAGTGTAAGCATTTCAGATGTCTAAAATAAGTCGTTAGCAAATTGTTATTTTTGCATTAAGACCAGCTCAATGACCATTTCTTTGTGTGTCCATTAGGTAATTAGACAATATTGTATCATTTGAATTTTTTTGGAATGTTTTTATAGTTTAACCTTTTGTAAAACATTTTCTTTGTGAGTAAACAAGTGAGTTTGGTACATGACATGTAATTATTTGGAAAAGAAGTCTAATGGCAAAAAACTATGGAGCAGTGCAAGTTTACAACATACACTAAGTATTCATAGCTTAGACACAGTAAAAAGTGGGTTTGTGGATCAGGTGCATTTCATTAATGAAAAGTACCTTAATATTATGTGAGTAAATGAGTGGACCATTTAGTTGTTAGAGTTGCACTTCAGTGAGATGTTATCCTGTATATCGCTCTAAACTAGAAATGGTTTTTAGCCAACTTATTATCTTTAGGTCTCATATGTTATGCTTAAGGATTAAAGTAAAAGAACAAATGGGTCAAACATATTAAGAGTGATCTAAAATGTACTTAGTTGCTCAACCAAGAGTGTTTTCTTCTTTCATTATTTTGGAATTTTGGTGATGTAGCTTTTGTAATCAATAGTACTGTAATACTTAACACATAAATAGTTTACAACTCACTAAATTGGATAGAGAAAGTAATTGCGAGTCAACTTAATCTGACCCACATAAAAAATGACCTATTTTTACCCGTTACTCAAGCCTTCCATGTTTTTAACTCTATTGGTTTCCTTAGTTTCTTTTTGTATCATGCAAACATATATATGCGACCCATCAGTTTATGTTTTAATCTTTTGTCGTGTTTTCAGTTTATGTCCTCTAGCTGTCTTGAGAATGAATCGATAACAAAAGAAATTATTAGGTTGATAACTTAATTTGGTGCATGATACAATGACAGAAAAATACCACGCATGAAAGCCCAAGTGTATAGTACTGTATATGAAAATAAATAACCTTATTTTTGGTACGTATTTTTCTGTAGTAAAAATTTCATTATAAACTAATGTATCTCTTGTTTATGTGTTGGTTCATGTATCTCTTGTTTATGTGTTGTTTCATGTATCGTTCTTTACTTTATTATATCGTTTCATGTTGCAGTTGATGTCGCTTGATGTTGAAGTTGATGTCGAACAACTTGCTGGATCGACAACGGTTCAACTTGCTGGCGCAAAAACGGTTCAAATGGAGCGCATATGGGTGGACTTGGTTCGTAAAGAGATCAAGTCTTTGTTGGACATAGTAGATGCTGCAAAATATAGAATAGAAAATGACACCAATGCTGTTGAAGCTTTGATGAATTAAAGCTTGTTCTACAAAAGATGAAGGATACTGTTGCATGGATGGAACAACTGGAACCAATGTTTTCCCAGTAACATTTAGACTATGTTTACGTTCTTTTCGACTATGTTTACGTTATCAATAAACGTATGTTATTCTTAATTACAAAGTACTACAAACAGCCTTCATGCTTCTGATTAGTTACAAAGTAGATTTCATAAAAAGTCTTTTAGGGATGTACTACAAGTTATCGATAAAAAGTCTTCTACGGATAAAAAGAAACCAAACCGTATAATTGAACAAGCTAGGAAAAGATATAGACAATGAACAAAATATTCATCCATAATTATTAGTTTCAAAGTAGGAAAATATATTCACAATGAACAAAGTCAACTTTAGACTCTTTACAAATCATGTATTCTGTATAAACAACATGGCTGTAAACATGGGCTGTTAATATTAAACAACATGGCTGTAAACACGTATTTAAAATACTTTCCTAAATAATTTTGAAAGATACACATAATTGTCAAACTTTACTAATTTTAGTTGTGAAATATGTTCGACTATATATAGTGGGTAACCCAACATCATTTGTATAGTGATTGTAAACCATGCTCATCTATTCTCTTGATAAACATATACATATACAATCAGTAGCGTAGCCAGGATTTTACTTATGGGTAGGCCAAGATGTAGCATAAAACAATAATAGTCATTAATTTGTGTTTTTCGGTAGACTTAAAAGCTAAAATCTCACTAGTGGTTAATTTTTACATTTAATGGGCAAACTGATATACACTATTGCAATTTTAGTTGGGTGGGCCACGGCCCACCAAGGCCTCCATGTAGCTACGCCTCTGTATACAATACACATAAAAAAATGGAAGATAACATGGTTTTGGATGTGTTTTCTAGACTTTAGTTATCGTATAGTACAACTGTTTGCAATTATATTCTGATCGGTTTACGTTCTATTTTGAACGCTATACAGAACACTCACCATAATATCACAAAATCATTAATTATCTGCCGCTAGAAATTCCGTTGCTATGCACGGGTACTCGCCTAGTAATAATAAATTACAAAATGCATGGTGGAATCAAATGGATAATAAAACAACCATGTAGGCACATTCCCAGGTTGAATCAACAGGATCATATAAATATAAATCCAAGTGTTACAGATTTTAATTTGATAAACTATTGGATGTGATCCAAGATGAATTCATATGGTTATTAAAATCCGACCGAGTCATCTTATGCATTTTTTATTTGTATAATATCTAGACGAATATTCGTGCAAAGCGATGGTGCATAATTAACGGCGAATAATTATACTTGTGAAATCATGATTCTAGTTTGATCCTTGATGCAAAACTTACGAGTTCAATTTGTAATTATTGCGAGAAAAAGTTCAAGGTAAAAAAAATGTTAAAAGTTTAATGATTAAAGATAAAATTTTAAGCAAGTGTATAATAGTTATTCTGACATTACTCAAATTTTAAGCATTTTAAGTTTAAATAATACATATGCATGCATTCTTAGTAGTAGAGAAGAGATTATAGATTATAAAAAGCCATTTCACTCTTATTGTTAGTGTGTTTTTAAAACTTATCTAATTATCTTATAATGGAGGAAGACCTACTATTAATAGAAATACTTAAAATTAAGCAATACAACTTCTAAAGCTATAAGTACAATAACCAATACTACTTATAGAAATTCCCCTCATATTTAATTCTAACATACAATTAATAGTAACATTAAATATAATAAATAAAACATTATGTCATTAAATACAATTAATTAACTGGTCAATAAATACAATTAATGCACTTATTAAAGCACCATTTACATAAAAAATACAAATTATCAAGCATATTGTACAACCAACTTAAACACAATTCATGCATTAAATGTCACTAATACAAATAATATAGCAAATTATACAAATATTCAAGCCCGAACGGGCAATGGGCCAAATGGGCTCGAGCCCGAACAGGCACGGGCCAAACGGGCTCGAGCCTGAACGGACACGAGCCAACAGGCTCGAGCCCGAACGGACACGAGCTAAACGAAAATTTTGATATCCGTAAATTTATTGTCAAAAAGAACATAATAAACTCAAATACATGATTCACTAGAAATTTTATTTCAGAGTATCCGTCACCGCAACGCGCGGATACCCTGGTATTTTTTTTATAAAGTATTCTCACTTATTTGTGTTAAGGCTCATGCGTGTGTTTTGAAACCGTGTGTAATTAGCTAACTTGCCATTTAGATTGTTACTAGATAATATTAAGAGGATCAAGAACATTAAGTGTGTGCTAACTTGCCATTTATATTCTCACTGATTGTTACATCTAATAAAGTAATACTCCTTCCGTCCAAAAATTATTGTCCTCTTCTGACTTTTTCGGTATTTACTTTTCAACTTTGACATTAACTATTTTTTTTATATTACACAATAGTTAATACAAAGGGAAAATATTAGCTACAATTGCATTGTAGCTAATTCCCTATAATATGTGCTACAATTGTGGGTCCCTGAGTGATTCTGTGGGTCCCTGACTTCTTTATGTGGGTCCCTGATTTATTTTCTTAT
This sequence comes from Artemisia annua, assembly GCA_014162995.1. NCBI lineage: Eukaryota > Viridiplantae > Streptophyta > Magnoliopsida > Asterales > Asteraceae > Artemisia > Artemisia annua. The sequence continues at coordinate 22,759 of LBNU01008962.1, forward strand.
ATATTTTGATGGGGTATTGTAGCCAATTGGCTACAATAATTATAGTCAAGCTATCCTTTAATACAAAATATATGAATAGATTGAGTTTTAAATGTATTTTCATTGGTATAATTTTTATAAAAAATTATATAACACAAACAAAAATATTTATAGTCAAAGTTGTGAGAGTAAGACCGAAAAAGCGAAAAGAGGACAATATTTTAAGACGGATGGAGTAGTAAAGTTGATTTTTTTCATTTATAATAAGGGGTGTAATAAGGACAACATCACTCAAAAATTGAAGAACTTTAAATTTGAAGGATGAGATGCATGCTTTATAAAGAGTAAATATTTAAGTTTAGAAAATGTATACGCATGCATTATAAGTAAAGAGAAGAGATTAGGGTGGTGGCAGTGGTGCGGTGTGGCCTTCGGTTTGGGGCCATGCCGAGCGGCAACACCGCCACAACTGGCAAGGCATGGCTCGGTATCATGATTCTCGGCAAACTTCACCGAAGCGGCAAGGAAGAATATAGACGTTGGAGCAATTAATATTTCGAACGTTGGGGGCAGAATATAAACGTTGGGGGGAGCGTGGGGTTAAAAAAAAATCTTCTTTATATAGCAAACAATTTTTTACCATTTCACACCCATAAAAAAAGTACTTCTACATTCAACAAAAAAAAAAATACTACTATCTTCTAAAATAAAATTGTTTCATGGATTCAAGGAAATCAACAAGAGGTCGTGGAAGGGGTTCTCGATCACAACCCGTTCGTCCGACGAATCCACAATTCCGTCCACTCAAAATGAGTCCTCAATCGGCCTACTTTCCCCAACCTCCGCCGATGAATCAACAATTCCATCAAAACCAATATTTTACCAAACCTCCACCGTTGAATCCTAGCCAATACAATGTAGCAATGACAAGTGAGTTCAACCCGTTCACCGACTACCGTGAGGGTCCTTCGCGTCGTGAAACAAGTGTTGAACGAGAACTACCACTTTATGATTACGCGGATGATGATGATGTTGCTTTTGTGCCCGAAACTCAACAATTCGGTATTCATATATATAATTATATTTTTAATTCGATATACTTGTTATAATTTATTTGTTATATTAGTATTTGTTATACTTGTTATATTAGAAGTATAATTTAGTTCAGGTATATTTGTTATATTCGGTATTCATATATATAATTTAGTTCTTATAATTATTTGTTATATTAGAAGATGATGAAGAAGTTCATATATATTTGTTATATTCGGTATTCATATATATAATTTAGTTCTTATAATTTATTTGTTATATTAGAAGATGATGAAGAAGTTCAAGTAGTTGAAGGGGAAAAAAAACTAAAGCGGAAAAAAAGAATTGGACGTCGGCCGAAGAGGTTGCTATGGCAAAAGCGTGGGTTTATGTCTCGACAGATAGAAAAGTCGGGAATGAACAAAGTAAAAATAGTTTTTGGGATAGAATTACGGACCATTTCAAGGTTAACGTGAAAGATACAATACGAACTCATCATAGCTTGAACACCAAGTGGAAAAATATGAATACCGCCATGGGTGTCTTTAACGGTCTATACATCCAACAAGTAATTTTTTAACTAAATACTTGCGTTAATTTATATGATTGCGTTAATATATACTTGTATTAATTTATATACTCTTACTTTTATAATTGTAGGAACGTATTCGTGAGAGTGGTTGTGGCGATGTTAGCGTCATGACTAATGCCATGGCCAATTACGACAAAAAAATAAGGGCAAGTCTTTTACTCATCTTGAAGCATGGGAGGTTGTTCGGGGAGAACAAAAATGGTTGAAACAACCATGTTTTGTTCAAACATCATCGTCATCTCAACCCGACAAACGAAGAAAGTCATCAGTATCTATCTACTATGATTCCGGAAGCAATGACAATGTTAAGACCGTGATTCCGGATCTAAATGACGACACAACTCCAACACAGAAAAGAAAAGGGAAAAAGCCCGTTAGCGAGGCGTCGACAAAGAATAGTGTTGTTGAGAACTTGGAGAGCTACACGGCAAAGAAAGCACAAATATTGGAGGAGGCGATGGAAAAAAAACGTGCTAAGGATGAGTTGACCGAAAAATAAACCTCCACCGTTGAATCCTAGCCAATACAATGTAGCCAGGGGAGGCCGGAGGAGGTGCAAACCCGATTCACGCACAGGGCACATTTTTAAATGGGGCACAAATTTTTGGAAAATTTTTAAACTGTGAAGAGCTAATCAACCAATTTGCTATGAAAAATGCTAGGAGAACTTCACGAATCATCGGTTAACTACTATGGTATGTATTTTTAATACTATGATTTTGTAATGGATATAATTAATTGTTATAACATTAGTTATCATTTATAAAAAAAGAAAATTTGTTAGGAGTTAGGGGTATTTTTTTCTTGGCTCGCACTGGGTACTCAAATCCTCAGGGCCGCCACTGAATGTAGCAATGACAAGTGAGTTCAACCCGTTCACCGACTACCGTGAGGGTCCTTCGCGTCGTGAAGCAAGTGTTGAACGAGAACTACCACTTTATGATTACGCGGATGATGATGATGTTGCTTTTGTGCCCGAAACTCAACAATTCGGTATTCATATATATAATTATATTTTTAATTCGATATACTTGTTATAATTTATTTGTTATATTAGTATTTGTTATACTTGTTATATTAGAAGTATAATTTAGTTCAGGTATATGTGTTATATTCGGTATTCATATATATAATTTAGTTCTTATAATTATTTGTTATATTAGAAGATGATGAAGAAGTTCATATATATTTGTTATATTCGGTATTCATATATATAATTTAGTTCTTATAATTTATTTGTTATATTAGAAGATGATGAAGAAGTTCAAGTAGTTGAAGGGGAAAAAAAACTAAAGCGGAAAAAAAGAATTGGACGTCGGCCGAAGAGGTTGCTTTAGCAAAAGCGTGGGTTTATGTCTCGACAGATAGAAAAGTCGGGAATGAACAAAGTAAAAAAAGTTTTTGGGATAGAATTACGGACCATTTCAAGGTTAACGTGAAAGATACAATACGAACTCATCATAGCTTGAACACCAAGTGGAAAAATATGAATACCGCTATGGGTGTCTTTAACGGTCTATACATCCAACAAGTAATTTTTTAACTAAATACTTGCGTTAATTTATATGATTGCGTTAATATATACTTGTATTAATTTATATACTCTTACTTTTATAATTGTAGGAACGTATTCGTGAGAGTGGTTGTGGCGATGTTAGCGTCATGACTAATGCCATGGCCGATTACGACAAAAAAAATAAGGGCAAGTCTTTTACTCATCTTGAAGCATGGGAGGTTGTTCGGGGAGAACAAAAATGGTTGAAACAACCATGTTTTGTTCAAACATCATCGTCATCTCAACCCGACAAACGAAGAAAGTCATCAGTATCTATCTACTATGATTCCGGAAGCAATGACAATGTTAAGACCGTGATTCCGGATCTAAATGACGACACAACTCCAACACAGAAAAGAAAAGGGAAAAAGCCCGTTAGCGAGGCGTCGACAAAGAATAGTGTTGTTGAGAACTTGGAGAGCTACACGGCAAAGAAAGCACAAATATTGGAGGAGGCGATAGAAAAAAAACGTGCTAAGGATGAGTTGACCGAAAAATTGATGACTACAAAACTCGCTAATTTTGAAGAAAAGGCTCGGGCGCTGAGGTTCTATAACGAGCCGCACGATCACATAACCAATCCGGTTATGCGAGAAATCACTCTTGCCAAGAAACGTCAATACGCGGAGAAATATGGATGGCCTATCGATTTTTTGATTTAATTATGTATTTTGTTTTTCAAATGTTATGTAATTTCTTTTAATTATTAATGAAATATTTATGTTTTTATTAAATTGTTTTATATATGAAAAAAAAAAAAAAAAAAAAAGGTTAGTTGAGGTATGGTTGAATCATGGTTGCCACTAAAAAAGATGGTAAGGTATGGTGAGGTATGAAGTTTTGTTTGAGTTATGGTTGGCACCACCCTTACAGATTATAAAAAGTCTTCTTCTCACTCTTTTGTTAGTGTGTTTCTAAAAAGTATAATCATTTGTTTGCGTTAAGGCCCATGTGTGTTTTGAAACCGTGTGTTAGCTGTTTGTGTTAAAGCCCATGCGTGTGTTTTGAAAACGTGTTAGCTAACCTGCCATTTATGTTGTTACAACAAATAATATTAAGAGGACCAAGAACATTAAGTGTGTCTTAAGTTGCCATTTATGCTCTCATTGATGGTCACAGCTAATAAAGTGGTACTGTAATAAAGTTTATTTTTCATGGGATAATGTATCAAATATTAAATTTTTAACATATAGGTTGTCTGTTTATTAAAGGGCCTTGCTAAATCTACACCATATTTTCACTTAATAAACACCAATTAATTACTAATCATTAATATATTTTAATTAATCATTAATAACATCTTAATTATTATACTAATCATTAATGTTTTTATCTTTTCATTAAATTTTTTATATAATTATCTCAAATCATTATTCATATTTAAATTTCCATTTTCTTATTTACTTGTCCAAATATATATAACTGTATATGCAATCTTATTAAAACATATATACAATCCTAATTTGGGTATGCATGTATTTAACGTAAAATGATTCCAACGCCATAATTCGTGTTTCATTTTGAAGCTTGGTAGCATGAGCTTAGTTTAACAAGTGGTCTTTTTAATTTGAAGCTTGTACGTTTTCGTCCGTTTTATCCCTTTTTGTCCGTATACATATATACAACTTATACATATATACAACTATACAAGTGATAGGTTTTTGTTGACTTTATTATATTTTTAATGTTAAAAATTTACAAAGTCAAGTAATAGTTTTTTGTTTTTTCTAAGATTTTGACTGCACAATTTTACTTTGGTAAAAAAAGTTACATGTTGCTTAAACTATTTTGTTTTGGTAAA
>LBNU01008962.1:27913-68238 GCA_014162995.1 Artemisia annua
ATTATAAAAAGTCTTCTTCTCACTCTTTTGTTAGTGTGTTTCTAAAAAGTATAATCATTTGTTTGCGTTAAGGCCCATGTGTGTTTTGAAACCGTGTGTTAGCTGTTTGTGTTAAAGCCCATGCGTGTGTTTTGAAAACGTGTTAGCTAACCTGCCATTTATGTTGTTACAACAAATAATATTAAGAGGACCAAGAACATTAAGTGTGTCTTAAGTTGCCATTTATGCTCTCATTGATGGTCACAGCTAATAAAGTGGTACTGTAATAAAGTTTATTTTTCATGGGATAATGTATCAAATATTAAATTTTTAACATATAGGTTGTCTGTTTATTAAAAGTTTTTTTTTTTTTTTTCCTCCCTCCATTCATTCATTCATTTACACCAATTTTAACTGAAATGATAATAAAAGGTATAACTATATGTTTGCTACAAATTATTTTGTATAAATAGTTGCTGCTCGAAAAGTTTAACAAAATGTGCAAAATTGATAGACGGGTTTAATTGGTATATATGTATTTTGATTTCATTTGACCTGAAACAATATCAGCTCGATCGAAAATTTTATACCAAAGCCTATATTGAACGTTTTTGACAATAAAAATATTTCAATTTGAAACCCCAAACGATTCAATTAAGAATGGTTACAAAGAAAATATTATCAATGCTGGTTGTAGTTCGACTAGGTAATAATTTTTCATGATTCATGTAGTATGTTTTAGTACAAATACAACGCAATCATTTACCTCTAATACCTATCGACTAAAACATGAATTTCTAAAAAATATTAATTCTTTAAATTTGATCAAGAAATATATGAAAAACATACCTGAGTCGGATACATTTGTATAAAAAGATACAAACTCATATACTTAAGGTTTTATCATTTACACTAATAGAGCAAGGTGCGGGGCACCAATAACTGTTATTGGGTTGTCACCTTAGCACATCAATAACAACAGAATAACTAAAACACCATCACCAGCTATAACTTTTATAGTTTTATGTGAGTCCCAAAAAATATCAATAAAATTACATCACTCACTCACAAGAAAAAAACATCAATGACGCTCGTAAATTGCCTAACGAAGTGGACAAATAACACCAACATGATGCATTATGACATGCCATTTTGGTGCCATTAAGAATAAAGAATAAATCCCAGTAGCGTGTTGTTGGTGATGTGCAAGATGCACTCTGAGTTGCACACAACCTTAAATACAAGAACAAACATCATTATCTCTTTGATAATTATACTTATAATAGACCCTAGATACGATATCTTGGTAATTTACAACTATAACACATCAAGTAATCTAAAGAAAGAAAAACACAAAAAAGTTGGTTACTTGTACAAATTATTCCTTTGATTCTGAAAAGCATGGTAATTGCTCCACTCTCTTCAGTATCCAAAGAATAATGTAATACTACGTACTAATCTCAGCTTATATAAACAACATTTACTTAGGTATATTAAGTAGCAAATTTTCTTTTCTTTTACCTATGTGGGATGAAACTACATATATATATTTTTTAATTCACTAGCCATATTCATAGGTATATTAACTTGTTCGAACTATACATGGATATATTTTCACACATTGGGTACCATTAAACACAAACCCTTTGGTGAAACATGAATTTCTAAAAAGATATTAACTCCTTAAACTTGATCTAACAATGATAAAAACATACCTCAATCAACTGCATTTGTATAAAAAGTATAAACTCATACAATTAACACCTTATCAATTACACTATGTTATACAACAACACACATCATTATCTCTTTGATAGTTATACTTGGCATTACTAGCTTCCAGTGCATCCGTTGATCGAATGAATGAATTCCCATGAAACTATGCAACCTTCGTGAATTGCAGATGGCATTACGATAGACCCTAAATACAATATATTACGAGTAGCTAGTAAGTTAATTCTAAAACAGCAACATAAACTACTATTAAAAGAAAACGCAAAAACGTTGGTGGACTTATACAAATTATTCCTTTGAACTCAAACTACGTAATAATTGTAATATCACGTACCAAGGGATCATGAGAATAATGTAATACTAAAATTAACTTAAATAAACAGTATTCACATAAATATATTAAGTAGCACAGTTTCTATTGTTTGACCTATGTGGGATGAAACTACATCTTTTTATTATTCACAAACCTATCTCGTCCAATACATACAAGAAAGAAAATTACAGTTGAGGCCTATCTCGATTAAACTTTTAGTAGTCTTTCTTATAAAAGCTTCGACCATGTTCCACATTTCAAGATGGTGAAACTACACTAATTTTTAACCTCAAATGAACGCGGAAACATTTCTGTATGCCTTTATATAATGTTCTAACGTTTTGTAGATGATAAAAGTAACAACGGTTTCAATATTTCTATAGATAAATAATACTCCAATTTATTTGTTTGCAAGTTCTGCAAACTTCATATAGCTCAAGTTTAATAAAACAATGAATTATGGTTTCTATTTTTTACGAGTATTTAGCACTCCACCTAAGTTCTGTTTTCAACTCGAGTCTCGAGGAGTCGAGGTACTTGAACCAATTACATTTGAGGTTTCATGGGTCAAAAAGCACCACAAAGGTAACATATTTGTATATAAATGGTATGTTTGACGAAATAGATTAGAGCCGGGGCTAGAGCTAAAGCTGGGTTGAAGTTGAAGCTTATACTTTTAGTTTTTATAAAGTTGTTTGACGAATTAGTTGAAGCTTAAGCTTATTAATGTGAAATCGTATAAAAATACATCGAATTAAATTCAGATATATTAATAGCCTTTGCGTGATAATTCATTATATTTCAAAGGGTATTTAAGTACTTTAACTAACTATAAGGCCCATAAGCCCATTTCATTTGGCTTGAGTTTATGAAGACTTACAGCTTATAAAAGCTTCCATAAGTATGATTAAAACATAAGATAAAGTTTTTAGTGAATTCTAAAAATTTCTCAAACCTCTCATTGTAAATGATTTAACACATAGCTTATGCAATCTCTCTTTCACTATCTTGTCCAGTGATTTTGTAATGTCCTTCTTGTTGTTAGACGTATAGTTGGACCTTTTATTTAGATATCTTAATGACTATTCAAACGAGACTGTGATAATAGATAGTTACAATTTAACAAAACAAATTAAGGAGCGCTTATAATAATCTGATGTGATTTACGTGTTCCATGACATTATTTTAAGTGATATGATTATTAAAAGTGATTTGGATTATTTCAAGGTTGATTACATTTAACGATATATGATTATAGAAAGTGATTTGAATTGTTTCAAGGTTGATTATATTACACTTAACTCCGTGGGCTTTTCCTCCCTTCTTTTCTTCCCTTAGCCGTCGGCCTATATGGACCCAAAATGGGCTCACAATTATTTTTGGTCCAACCCATTCCGAAACTTACATGTCAATAAACTATTTTAAATGTGTGTCATGCTTAGAAAATGTGTGATACAATCACAACTTAGATATATAATAACGAAAATATGTACCGAAGATTACATATTAGTTTTATATCAAAATATAGGGATGTTAAAATTTTGAGAATAAATACAAAATCTAAACTTTATAAATAACTACTAATATGTCATAAAAAGTTTAAATATAATATTACAATCTTGAGAATAAATACAAAATATAAACTTTATAAATAATTACTAATATGTCATAAAAAGTTTAAATATAAAATTTACCGATCAACTAAGGCCATACTTACAAAAGTCTAATAACGAAAAAAATTACTGCACATTACACTATGACCAATTAGATAGAGCCCGTGTGCAACGCACGGGTCTGAATTACTCGTAAAGAATAAATCCCAGTAGCGTGTTGTTGGTGATGTGCAAGATGCACTCTGAGTTGCACACAACCTTAAATACAACAACAAACATCATTATCTCTTTGATAATTATACTTATAATAGACCCTAGATACGATATCTTGGTAATTTACAACTATAACACATTAAGTAATCTAAAGAAAGAAAAACACAAAAAAGTTGGTTACTTGTACAAATTATTCCTTTGATTCTGAAAAGCATGGTAATTGCTCCACTCTCTTCAGTATCCAAAGAATAATGTAATACTACGTACTAATCTCAGCTTATGTAAACAACATTTACTTAGGTATATTAACTATTAAGTAGCAAATTTTCTTTTCTTTTACCTATGTGGGATGAAACTACATATATATATATATTTTAATTCACTAGCCATATTCATAGGTATATTAACTTGTTCGAACTATACATGGATATATTTTCACACATTGGGTACCATTAAACACAAACCCTTTGGTGAAACATGAATTTCTAAAAAGATATTAACTCCTTAAACTTGATCTAACAATGATAAAAACATACCTCAATCAACTGCATTTGTATAAAAAGTATAAACTCATACAATTAACACCTTATCAATTACACTATGTTATACAACAACACACATCATTATCTCTTTGATAGTTATACTTGGCATTACTAGCTTCCAGTGCATCCGTTGATCGAATGAATGAATTCCCATGAAACTATGCAACCTTCGTGAATTGTAGATGGCATTACGATAGACCCTAAATACAATATATTACGAGTAGCTAGTAAGTTAATTCTAAAACAGCAACATAAACTACTATTAAAAGAAAACGCAAAAACGTTGGTGGACTTATACAAATTATTCCTTTGAACTCAAACTACGTAATAATTGTAATATCACGTACCAAGGGATCATGAGAATAATGTAATACTAAAATTAACTTAAATAAACAGTATTCACATAAATATATTAAGTAGCACAGTTTCTATTGTTTGACCTATGTGGGATGAAACTACATCTTTTTATTATTCACAAGCCATATTCATAGGTATATTAACTCGTCCAATACATACAAGAAAGAAAATTACAGTTGAGGCCTATCTCGATTAAACTTTTAGTAGTCTTTCTTATAAAAGCTTCGACCATGTTCCACATTTCAAGATGGTGAAACTACACTAATTTTTAACCTCAAATGAACGCGGAAACATTTCTGTATGCCTTTATATAATGTTCTAACGTTTTGTAGATGATAAAAGTAACAACGGTTTCAATATTTCTATAGATAAATAATACTCCAATTTATTTGTTTGCAAGTTCTGCAAACTTCATATAGCTCAAGTTTAATAAAACAATGAATTATGGTTTCTATTTTTTACGAGTATTTAGCACTCCACCTAAGTTCTGTTTTCAACTCGAGTCTCGAGGAGTCGAGGTACTTGAACCAATTACATTTGAGGTTTCATGGGTCAAAAAGCACCACAAAGGTAACATATTTGTATATAAATGGCATGTTTGACGAAATAGATTAGAGCCAGGGCTAGAGCTAAAGTTGGGTTGAAGTTGAAGCTTATACTTTTAGTTTTTATAAAGTTGTTTGACGAGTTAGTTGAAGCTTAAGCTTATTAATGTGAAATCGCATAAAAATACATCGAATTAAATTCAGATATATTAATAGCTTTTGCGTGATAATTCATTATATTTCGAATGGTATTTAAGTACTTTAACTAACTATAAGGCCCATAAGCCCGTTTCATTTGGCTTGAGTTTATGAAGACTTACAGCTTATAAAAGCTTCCATAAGTATGATTAAAACATAAGATAAAGTTTTTAGTGAATTCTAAAAATTTCTCAAACCCCTCATTGTAAATGATTTAACACATAGCTTATGCAATCTCTCTTTCACTATCTTGTCCACCTTTTATTTAGATATCTTAATGACTATTCAAACGAAACTGTGATAATAGATAGTTACAATTTAACAAAACAAATTGAGGAGCGCTTATAATAATCTGATGTGATTTACGTGTTCCATGACATTATTTTAAGTGATATGATTATTAAAAGTGATTTGGATTGTTTCAAGGTTGATTACATTTAACGATATATGATTATAGAAAGTGATTTGAATTATTTCAAGGTTGATTATATTACACGGAGTTTCCGTGGGCTTTTCCTCCCTTCTTTTCTTCCCTTAGCCATCGGCCTATATGGACCCAAAATGGGCTCACAATTATTTTTTGTCCAACCCATTTATTAAATCACTTAATAATTAGTAGTCCGTTAATTAATGAGTTAGTCTAACCAATTAACTAAACGCTCGTTAGTCGAACATGAGATATTTAACTAATATATATAGTGTAACTACTATAATTACATTAAATAAAGGGAAATATCAAAATTAGACCACGCTCCGGAGCTCGTCACTTTTTGGACCAGAAATAATTTTAATTCGAAAATAGCTCAGGCGACCGGGCAACTTGTACAATTGGACACTTGTCAAATTTATAATCTGACAAGTGTCCAATTAGTTAAAATTCAATGCCCCGTAATGACTAAATTACCCATATGTACTAAATGTTACTACAGAATAACCATTTGTACTAACAGAAACCAAAAACTCCTCACCCACTCATATCTTATCCACCCACTCATATCTTATCAAATATCTTTTGGCATATCGAGTGTCTGTTACCGACCCCATTTTCGGTTCTATATCCGGGAAAATATCATTTGGCAAAGTATCTACGGTCACGGTGAAGCCGAAATGACGCCAAAAGAGGACGGCTCAAACCGAGGAACCATTCCGGATCATTCCATGGAGCAACGAGGAAGAGATTGCGTTGTGCAAAGGTTGGATTCATATATCCGAAGATAGTTCCATTGGTTACGCGAAGAGGGAGAATGGATTTTGGAATGAGGTTGTCGCATACATAGAGAGCAAAACAAAGTCGGATCGTCGAACATATGATATGGTGAATGGTAAATGGAAGAAGGTGCGCCCGAACGTGGCTCGGTTTTGTGGAGTGTTCAATAACATCAAGCGTATGACCCGATGAGTGGAGCTTGAGATGAAGATCACTACAATACGACACTTCATAACTATGAAGCTGAATAAGGAGTAAAGTTCATGGAACACCCCCAATTTTGATATGCAGCGGAATTCAAATTGGGTGTTACTTCATGGCACAATAGTTGAATAGTAGAAAACGATCACCAATTTAGTTGTTTTAAAAGATTTATCATTCGAATTTGTATAAATACCAGAGTTTACAAAATGAGGTCCCAGATGATTCCATGTTTACAAATTACATTAAATGAGTTTTCGAATGATAATAAAATTTATAGCCCTCTTGAATATCCGTGCTCCTCTGTGCCAGCCTCGTTCATTATGGACCTGAAATACATGCTAAAGTGTCAACACAAAGGTTGGTGAGTTCATAGAGTTTGTGGAAATAGTTGTGGAAATCTTGTAAAATCATCGTGACAAGTATAGGTAATTACTAAATGTAGTTCTTAAAAATCTCGAGTGTATGACTATTGTACTAAATACAATATCACATGTAGGTAGTGTTTCTGATGCTCTTAGTCTTTGACATCGAAACCTTAAGTTTTCTAGTTTATGGATTCTAGTTTCTGCTTAGTCCGCAATTGTACCTAGTCCGTTAGCTCGAAATTATACCAAGTCCATTAGATCGTTATTGTACCAAGTCCATTAGATCGTTATTGTGCCAAGTCCATTAGCTCAGCAAATGATTCATGAATTGTCGTATTACCTAGTGTTCTCAAATATAGTGCGCTTGTTTGCTCTAATTGAGTCAACTTAATGGTTACACTAATACCAATAGATCTAACCATAGTATTCGTGTTTACTACACATAGTGCTTAATGGTCCATGATATAGAAACTCTAAGTATGGCAATAATGTTACATAGCATAAATAAACATTTAATTCAAGTAAGACATACATTTTGCAAATAATCGAAATTGTCATAAAATAGTTGAGCATGTATCTCCCCCCAAAGAGTTTATAAAACAAGTATAAAAACGGGGCTATGACTCACCGTGAGTTATGTAGTAAGTAATGGAAATGGTAGTCCAGTCGCGAAAGTCTCTAAGAGCAACCTATAATAGAATGTTGCGACTTAGGTTGGAACAATGTCTAAAAATACAAAAATGTGCCTATATATGTCCTTATATTGATCATGATGTGGAACTTGGTAGGTTGTGTATATCGTTTCATAGCAATGGTTCATAAAATGTTTGTAGTTTATCTCGTACTACCGTTCAGGCTATCATAATTCAGAGGTCATGCAGTAAACGTTCGAGGAGCTAGGACACTTTAATTCGTAAATCCAGCAACTCGTCGATCCGTTTACTCTAAAACCCCTCACATGAAGATCCCTAGTATTATAGTAATCGATAGAAAATATATGTTTTTGGTCGTTACAAGTTACATGTCCTAAGGTCGAATAAACTTAGGAAAGTTTATTTTGAATGATGATTGTTATATTTATAAGTCTAGAATGGATGTGATATTACTTGTAAAATTTCACGGTTCATCGATGGAATAGATTCTAATTGTTTTGTTTTGTTTTGTTAAGTCTTAATGCTTTAGTTAATGATTTCGGCTTAGAAAGCCTTGAGGTCTTAGCTGTGGCTTTGGTCATGGCTACCATGGTCTTGAGACTCATCCTTGGCCTTAGCCATGGCTGTGGTCTCGACTTTAAGGTCATTAGACCTCTTGGTTTTACTTAGCCATAACCAATACATGGTCCTTTGGGTATTAAAGGGGCTGTTAAGAATTTGAAGAAAAATATCACTCGTTATACATTTTCAGGGTTCAAGCTTCATTGATCCTGAATGAAAACATCGTTCCGGACAACTTTCGTGTTTTAACTTTTTGATGAAACAGACCAGAAGGGCCTCGTTTAATTAGGTCAGATCGCTTACAGTAGTGTATCGGCAGTTTTGGTCTTATGGTTTCGCTAACTTCTTTTAGCCATATCTTTTGACTCGTGTACTCATTTTAGGTGATTCAAATTGCTATGTTTTCCTTGTAAAGTCCTCTTTAACAGTAGGTAAGTGTATAATATCATGGTTATACTATTTTGGTCATGGTTCTCAATATAAGTCACTAGTTTCCTTGATTACTTAACATAGGTTAACATATTGTTATTAACTTGTTTTAAAGATTTTTGTACATCATGAACACAATATAAAGACCATATATAGCATAAATGAAGTATGAGAAGCATGTAAATGATATTGAGAAAGAACTCTAATTGAATCGTGATACGCAGCGGAATTCAAACTGGGTGTTACTTCATGGCATAACAGTTATAACAATAGAAGATTTATCATTCGAATTATATAAATATCAGAGTTTACAAAATTAGGTCCCAGTAGTTTCAAGGTTTACTAATTACATTAAATTAGTTTTCGAATGATAATAAAATTTATAGCCTTCTTGAGTATCCGTGATCCTCCGTGCCAGCCTCATTCATTATGGACCTGAAATACATGCTAAAGTGTCAACACAAAGGTTGGTGAGTTCATAGAGTTTGTGGAAATAGTTGTGAAAACCTTGTAAAATTATCGTGACAAGTATAGGTAAATACTAAATGTAGTTCTTAAAACTTTCGAGTGTATGACTATTGTACTAAATACAATATCACATATAGGTATTGTTTTTGTTACTCGTAATTGGACCAAGTCCTGTTTGTTTTGTTTGCTTGCTCTAACTGAGTCGATTTAATGGTTGCATTAATATCGATAGATCTAACCATGGTATTCGTACTCACTACGCATAGTGCTTAATGGTCCATGATATAGAAACTCTAAGTATGGCAATAATGTGACTTAGCATAAATAAACATTTAGTTCAGATACAACACATAGTTAGCAAATAATCGAAATTGAAACTAAAAGTAGTTGAACATTTATCTCCCCCAAAGAGTTTATAAAACAAGTATAAAAACGGGGCTATGACTCACCATGAGTTGGATGATGTTTTATTACTCTACGAAATGGGATTGATAAGTCGGGAAACCTCTACGTGCAACCTAAAATAGAATGATGCGACTTAGGTTGGAGTAATGTCTATGTGACGTATAATTAAGAGGTTACATGGTTTGTCAATGAGTCTTTGGTCATTTTCAAAATCTAGCGAAGGTCATATAGTCTTTGGTGTATGGTAAGTAGTTCACATGGTTTCATAAGTCTTCTTTGTTTTACAAAAGTTACCATTCCGATGGTCGAATAAACTTAAAAAAGTTTATTTTGAATGAAGATTGTTATTTCCATTAAGTATATTATGTTTAGCAAGTATTTGTTGGTATTTGTAAAATCTCATAGTTTATTGGTGGAGAAGATCCAAATTGTTTTGTGGTTTGTGTTGTCTTGCTAAGGTTAAGGCCTTACTTAACGGTCTTGGGTAAATAAGCCTTGAGGCTTTAGCCATGGCCTTGCCGTGACTTTGGTCTCAGCTACCATGGTCTTGAGACTCAGCCTTGGCCTTAGCCGGGGCTGTGGTCTCGGCTTAAGGCCATTAGGCCTCTTTCTTTGCCTTTAGTTGTGACAAAACATATAGTTATGAGATTATATATAAGACAGTTTCAGTTTTTGAAGGAAAATGGCCTGTTTTAAGTGTTTTCAGGGCCCGAGCGTTTTTTGGAACTGAAGCAAAACGTCGTTCCGGACAACTTTCGTGTTTTAACTTTTTGATGAAACGGAGCAGAAGGGCCTCGTTCAAAATGGGCAGACCCTTAACAGATTCAATTTGGCAGTTTCGTCGTTTTGGTTTCGCTAACTTCTTTTAGCCGTATCTTTTGACTCGTGTACTCGTTTTGGGTGATTCGAATTGCCACGTTTTCCTTTTAAAACCCTCTTTAACAGTAGGTAGTTGCCCAAGGTCATGGATATTCTATTTTGGTCTTTTTTCATATCATGAGTCACTAGTTTACTTGTTTACTTATATAAGTTAACATATAGGTCTTTCAACTTGTTTTAAAGGTTTTGTACATCATGATCCAATATAGAGAGCATATATAGCATAGATTAAGAATAAGAAACATGTAAATGATGTTGAGCAAGAGTGGGTGTTAGTCTTTCTTACAACTTTTGGCTTTCTATAAGAAAGGAAATCAAGGATCAATGAACTAGAACAAGAACTAGTAACTATAGCTTCCAAATTCTTCAACCTCTTGATACTAAGTTGAGATGACTTGGGAAAACACTTGAAGTCTTCTACTAGAACACTTCTTGTGTGGCTTGGAGATCACCAATGGAAGAAAGAAACTTTAACTTGGATCAAACAAAGCTTGACAAGAGCTTTGGAATTGATATAAGACTTGAAGCTTGAAAATCAACTATGAATCTCTCATGGAATTAAAGGGTGGCTGGTTTTTATGAGTCAAAGGAAGAGAGAATGAGCTTGGTTTTATAGCTAGTTGAGGAGGTTAAGTGTTGAGATATTTTCAAGACTTACTAAGTAAGTTTCAAGACTTAGTAAGTAAGTTTCAACACATGGACTTATCTTAAGTGATCAAGGCTTATCAGAACCCAAAAAGGCTTGTGACTTGGCATAAAATTTCGTTCAAGGTCTATGTTGGATGACTAGATATGAGTTTTGATAATATCTTGCTTTTACGGAGTCAGTTTTGTCTCGGTAATCGCTAACGGTAAGTATTTAAATCACGAAACGTAAAACCGAGTATCATAAAAATACAAAAATTGTAGGAATTCTTAAACTTATGAATATACTCATTATTATCTTATAAAAATGAGTGATAAGTTTAATTTGTCGCGTAAACGCTGTTAACGCGGGAAACGTACGTTT
Organism: Artemisia annua; assembly: GCA_014162995.1. Classification (NCBI taxonomy): domain Eukaryota; kingdom Viridiplantae; phylum Streptophyta; class Magnoliopsida; order Asterales; family Asteraceae; genus Artemisia; species Artemisia annua. Next base: position 39,588 of record LBNU01008962.1, read on the forward strand.
AAAACGCGTAAAACGCTGAACTGGAAAACGTAAAATTACAAAACTTGTGGAATTGTCATAAAATGAGAGAAATGTATATTTCTATTGTTCATAGTGTGTTATGGACATATCGGAATGCTGGAACGACGTTTAAAGCTAAACGTAAATCTCGGACACGGTTTCGTGGAATTAGTTCTGAATGGATTCAACGTACGTCGTCAGGACAACTACTCGAGTATTAACTAACTCATCATGATAAATAAAAAATAATTTATAGGATGAATAGTAAAAGTGAATAGTAAAATGAATAGTAACCAAAAAATGCGAATTGTTACAGTACCTACCCCTTAAAGGGAACTTCGTCCCGAAGTTCTTTTTGTGTTATATGTTGGGGTGGTGTCGATGAAGAGGTGTGGTTACTTATGAGGACTAAAGTCTGGAATTACAAGTGTTGTAGTTTGATTTGTCTCAGAATATGGTGTATCAATAGAAATTGATAAAATAGTTGAATATCAATAGAGATTGATATAATAGTCGAATATCAACGGAAATCAGTCAGATATTAATAGCAATTGATATAGTAGTCGAATAACAATAGCAATTGACATAAGAATCGAATAATGGAAATTGATATAGTAGTCGAACAACAATGGAAATTGAGATAGTAGTTTAATATCAATAGCAATTGATATGGTAGTCGAATAGAAGTTGGTATAGTAGTCGAATTTCAAATAGGAATCGTAATTGGATCTAGTTTTTCGAATCGTGGGTTACTATATACCCATAGTTGTCTCATCCCATTCTTGTAGATGTCGATATCGTAGTGTATCGAAATCTACCCGGTAGGGGGGCCACCAATCGTTTGTCTCATCCCATTTTTGTAGATATCGATATCGTAGTTTATCGAAAATCTACCCAGTAGGGGGGCCACCAATCGTTTGTCTCATCCCATTCTTGTAGATATCGATATCGTAGTTTATCGAAAATCTACCCGATAGGGGGCCACCAACCATTCTGGTTAACCTTAAAATCGTACCAATAGAAATTGGCATAATAGTAACATCGTTCTGGTTAACCTTTAACCTCATACCAATAGAAATTGGCATAGTAGTAACATCGTTCTGGTTAATTTTTAGTCTCGTCCAATAGAAATTGGCATAGTAGTAACATCGTTCTAGTTAATCTTTAACCTCGTACCAATAGAAATTGGCATAATCGTTGCAATCATAGCCTAGTTGGTAATTCGTTGTTATACCTAGTGTTCTCAAATGTTTGTTGTGTTTGTTCGTACTTATGTTATTTCGGATACAAATAAACCCACTTATTTATAATTCTTTATTTACATAGAGAGGTGTCCCAAACAATGTAAATAAAGGAATATAAACTTATGGTTCGGTGATTTACAATTTCTTTATTTAAATGAAAAGGCGTCCCAATCCATTCAAATAAGGACATTATAAGTCATCCTACTTAAGAATTCCCGACACAACATTCATACTTAGCCTGTGAGTTATAAGATAGTGTATTACGAGATGATACTGGTGTTCCAAAAGTACGAAATGAATATTCATACTCATCTTCGGATATGTAGATTAAGATAATCGGGGGAAATAGACATAGTGTTCAAAATAGTTGGTGAGTACACGGTTAACGTACATAGGATGAGAATCTTTATAAACTAGTTAACAAGGCAATTATCATATCAATCCTCCTATTATAAGTCCCGCCCATACAAGACTTGTAATACTTAGATTCATATATAATTCCATATAACAAAACTGTGACAGGTTTCGATATCGTATGAAATGATATCTAAGGCGATGAAATAGTCTTAGAGACCATTGTATAACTTACAATGTCTGAAAAATAGGAGAGACAATTGTGCAACTCACAATGTCTGATAAATGATAGAGAGATCATTGTGTAACTTCACAATGTTTTGAGAAATAAATTAGTCCACTGTTTCATTTACAGTGTCTGGGATGTAATTGAGACCACTGTAGGACTTACAGTGTCTAAGAATGTAATAGAGAGCACTATAGGACTTACAGTGTCTGGGGATGTAATAGACTACTGTAGGACTTACAGTGTCTGAGGATGTAATAGAGACCATTGTATAAATTACAATGTCTAGGAAATAGGAAAGACCATTGTAATCAGTTACAAAGGTCTTAGAGGAAATTTGGTAATCCTCAAATGCACGAGTAGATACATGATTGGGAAAATATGGTTGTGCCGTAATGCCTTAGAATAGGCATAAGCAGATATATTAAGTACATCGTTTATATAGAATGATCGAAAGTATGTCGAGTGTGTATATATCAATATACTAGTATGTTCGTGTAGCATAACATGCCTAAAAGTCACATAATCGTCTGGAGGATGGAAGGCACGGAGAGCGAAAGGCTATAAAAAGTTTTTGTGGAAAAATAGTTATAGTTTAGGTTTCAATTAGATCCGTTTCTCTATAACTATAACTCTGATACCAATCTGTAACACCCCCAATTTCGTGATACGCAGCGGAATTCAAACTGGGTGTTACTTCATGGCACAACAGTTATAACAATAGAAAACGAACTCTAATTGAGTCGTTTTAGAAGATCTATCATTCGAATTATATAAATATCAGAGTTTACAAAATTAGGTCCCAGTAGTTTCAAGGTTTACTAATTACATTAAATGAGTTTTCGAATGATAATAAAATTTATAGCCTGCTTGAGTATCCGTGCTCCTCCGTGCCAGCCTCATTCATTATGGACCTGAAATACATGCTAAAATGTCAACACAAAGGTTGGTGAGTTCATAGAGTTTGTGGAAATAGTTGTGAAAACCTTGTAAAATTATCGTGACAAGTATAGGTAAATACTAAATGTAGTTCTTAAAACTTTCGAGTGTATGACTATTGTACTAAATACAATATCACATATAGGTATTGTTTTTGTTACTCGTAATTGGACCAAGTCCTGTTTGTTTTGTTTGTTTGCTCTAACTGAGTCGACTTAATGGTTGCATTAATACCGATAGATCTAACCATAGTGTTCGTACTCACTACGCATAGTGCTTAATGGTCCATGATATAGAAACTCTAAGTATGGCAATAATGTTACTTAGCATAAATAAACATTTAGTTCAGATACAACACATAGTTAGCAAATAATCGAAATTGAAACTAAAAGTAGTTTAACATTTATCTCCCCCAAAGAGTTTATAAAACAAGTATAAAAACGGGGCTATGACTCACCGTGAGTTGGATGATGGTTTAGTACTCTACGAAATGGGATTGATAATTCGGGAAACCTCTACGTGCAACCTAAAATAGAATGATGCGACTTAGGTTGGAGTAATGTCTATGTGACGTATAATTAAGTGGTTACATGGTTTGTCAATGAGTCGTTGGTCATTTTCAAAATCTAGCGAAGGTCATATAGTCTTTGGTTTATGGTAAGTAGTTCACATGGTTTCATAAGTCTTCTTTGTTTTACAAAAGTTACCATTCCGACGGTCGAATAAACTTAAGAAAGTTTATTTGAATGAAGATTGTTATTTCCATTAAGCATATTATGTTTAGCAAGTATGTGATGATATTTGTAAAATCTCATAGTTTATTGGTGGAGAAGATCCAAATTTTTTTGTGGTTTGTGTTGTCTTGCTAAGGTTAAGGCCTTACTTAACGGTCTTGGGTAAATAAGTCTTGAGGCTTTAGCCATGGCCTTGCCGTGACTTTGGTCTCAGCTACCATAGTCTTGAGATTCAGCCTTGGCCTTAGCCGGGGCTGTGGTCTCGGCTTAAGGCCATTAGGCCTCTTGGTTTGCCTTTAGTTGTGACAAAACATATAGTTATGAGATTATATATAAGACAGTTTCAGTTTTTGAAGGAAAATGGCCTATTTTAATTGTTTTCAGGGCCCGAGCTTTTTTTGGAACTGAAGCGAAACGTCGTTCCGGACAACTTTCATGTTTTAACTTTTTGATGAAACGGATCAGAAGGGCCTCGTTCAAAATGGGCAGACCCTTAACAGATTCAATTTGGCAGTTTTGTCGTTTTGGTTTCGCTAACTTCTTTTAGCCGTATCTTTTGACACGTGTACTCGTTTTGGGTGATTCGANTCAGTTTTTGAAGGAAAATGGCCTATTTTAATTGTTTTCAGGGCCCGAGCTTTTTTTGGAACTGAAGCGAAACGTCGTTCCGGACAACTTTCATGTTTTAACTTTTTGATGAAACGGATCAGAAGGGCCTCGTTCAAAATGGGCAGACCCTTAACAGATTCAATTTGGCAGTTTTGTCGTTTTGGTTTCGCTAACTTCTTTTAGCCGTATCTTTTGACACGTGTACTCGTTTTGGGTGATTCGAATTGCCACGTTTTCCTTTTAAAACCCTCTTTAACAGTAGGTAGTTGCCCAAGGTCATGGATATTCTATTTTGGTCATTTTTCATATCATGAGTCACTAGTTTACTTGTTTACTTATATAAGTTAGGGATAATACTTGCAAAACGTACGATACTTTCCCAAAAAAATCAGTTTTGCGCTGCGAACAAAAAAAAAATCTTATATGATACTCCAACTCGACTATTTTGTCTTATCTTGTGTATAATTTCACTTACCCAACCGGTTGCCCGTATTTTCTTTTTTACACACACTATATCTCTTCCACGTTGGACCTCAAACCACACGCTCTTCTCCTCCCTCCACACGCCCTTCGCAAACACAACTTTACAGCCAAGATTTGTACTTGGAAATCCATACGAAGTACAACGTTATCCTTATTTATCACCCCACACTTCATGAAACATCACTTTCAGAAAACCCCAATTCGCTCTCAAACCCTAATTCGTCATACATAATAAATAATACAAATTGATTGTCGGTTTCCACAAATTGAAGTCGACAAGAAGGTTGTAGACAGTGTAGGTGAAACCGTCTACAACTTCAGGCGTATTGTCATCGTTATCATCCCCTTCTTGTTCTTCATCTACATCAGCAGCCATATTATGTTTGCGTTGTGAGATTCTCTTTCTTAGTTCAATGACCTCATCCTCACAATTGCTTAGATAATCGTACGACTTTTCAGACTCACAGGCAGAGTCATATGACTCATAGTCAGACATCTCATCCACACACTTGTCCATGCTTTCTTCACTGTCACTATCAGATGCCACGGGATTATTGTTCTCTTCAATTTGTGGAAACCGACAATCAATTTGTATTATTTATTATGTATGACGAATTAGGGTTTGAGAGCGAATTGGGGTTTTCTGAAAGTGATGTTTCATGAAGTGTGGGGTGATAAATAAGGATAACGTTGTACTTCGTATGGATTTCCAAGTACAAATCTTGGCTGTAAAGTTGTGTTTGCGAAGGGCGTGTGGAGGGAGGAGAAGAGCGTGTGGTTTGAGGTCCAACGTGGAAGAGATATAGTGTGTGTAAAAAAGAAAATACGGGCAACCGGTTGGGTAAGTGAAATTATACACAAGATAAGACAAAATAGTCGAGTTGGAGTATCATATAAGATTTTTTTTTGTTCGCAGTGCAAAACTGATTTTTTGGGAAAGTATCATACGTTTTGCAAGTATTATCCCTATAAGTTAACATATAGGTCTTTCAACTTGTTTTAAAGGTTTTGTACATCATGATCCAATATAGAGAGCATATATAGCATAGATTAAGAATAAGAAACATGTAAATGATGTTGAGCAAGAGTGGGTGTTAGTCTTTCTTACAACTTTTGGCTTTCTATAAGAAAGGAAATCAAGGATCAATGAACTAGAACAAGAACTAGTAACTATAGCTTCCAAATTCTTCAACCTCTTGATACTAAGTTGAGATGACTTGGGAAAACACTTGAAGTCTTCTACTAGAACACTTCTTGTGTGGCTTGGAGATCACCAATGGAAGAAAGAAACTTTAACTTGGATCAAACAAAGCTTGACAAGAGCTTTGGAATTGATATAAGACTTGAAGCTTGAAAATCAACTATGAATCTCTCATGGAATTAAAGGGTGGCTGGTTTTTATGAGTCAAAGGAAGAGAGAATGAGCTTGGTTTTATAGCTAGTTGAGGAGGTTAAGTGTTGAGATATTTTCAAGACTTACTAAGTAAGTTTCAAGACTTAGTAAGTAAGTTTCAACACATGGACTTATCTTAAGTGATCAAGGGTTATCACAAGCCAACAAGGCTTGTGACTTAGCATAAAATTTCGTTCAAGGCCTATCTTGGATGACTAGATATGAGTTTTGATAATATCTTGCTTTTACGGAGTCAGTTTTGTCCCGGTAATCGCTAACGGTAAGTATTTAAATCACGAAACGTAAAACCGGGTATCATAAAAATACAAAAATTGTAGGAATGGTTAAACTTATAAATATACTCATTATTATCTTATAAAAATGAGTGATAAGTTTAATTGGTCGCGTAAACGCTGTTAACGCTGGAAACGTAGGTTTAAAACGCGTAAAACGCTGAACTAGAAAATGTAAAATTCCAAAACTTGTGGAATTGTCATAAAATGAGAGAAATGTATATTTCTATTGTTCATAGTGTGTTATGGACATATCGGGATGCTGGAACGATGTTTAAACCTAAACGTAAATCTCGGACACGGTTTCGTGAAATTTGTTCTGAATGGATTCAACGTACGTCGTCAGGACAACTAGTCGAGTATTAACTAACTCATCATGATAAATGAAAAATAATTTATAGGATGAATAGTAAAAGTGAATAGTAATAGTGAATAGTAACCAAAAAATGTGAATTGTTACAATAAATATCAAGCCTTGGTATTATATTGTGTTACAGAGTGTCGTTTGGTCCCGGTAATCGTAACTGTAAGTTGTTAAGTCCCGAAACGTACAACCGGGTATCGTAAAAATATGAAACTTGTAGAAATGATTAAACTTATCAATATAATCATTATTATCTTATAAAAATGAGTGATAAGTTTAATGGGTCGTGAAAATGCTGTTAACTCTGGAAACGTAGGTTAAAACGCGTAAATCGTGTAAAACGCAGATTAGGAAAATGTAAAATTCTAAAATTCTTGAGAATGTCATAGAAGGTGAAAAACTTATATTTCCCTTGTTTGTAATGTTGTTTGGACATATCGGGATGCCTAAATGTCGTAAAACCTAAAACCGGAATTGTTAAATATCTAGTTAAGATATTTAGGAAGAGAAATTCAACTTGACTTCTCTTAGTGAGATATTTTGAAAGATAATATCTAGTTGATGACTAGGTATATCATTAGGCACGATTTTTTTTAAATGTATTAGTCAAAAGGTGGTGCGGGTATCGGGTGTGAATAGTGAAAATGAATAGTAACCCGAAAATGCGAATTGTTACAGTTCACACTTCGTCATTGTTAGGAGGAGTCAAAAAATAATCAGAAGTGGAATGATATTGAAGTTCCAAAGTTTTTACCAAAAGAAAAAAAAAAAAAAAAAAAAAAAAAAAAAAAAAAGGTCTAAGAGATACAAGTCATCTGGGTCTAGTTCATTCAACCCAGAAATTGCGGATGCTTGTATTAACCTGAGTGATGACGCTAGATACGCCGAGGGAAGATGAGGTGCAAGAAGTTCAACAACCAATGGGCAAGGACACAACGAAAGCTTTGAAAAAGAAAGGTGTGAGATCGTTGGGATCGTCGGCAACTATGAATGACAAATTATTGGCTAGGATAATGATCTCGGAGTTGGCACTGCAGAACGAACGTGTCATTGAAATGAAGATGAAAGAATGCGCATAATTTTTGGCGATAAAAAAGAAGGAGGTGGAAGTGCAGGAATACAAAGCAAAGCAAAAAAGACTTAATGTTATGCAGTCATATGATCACTTGACTAGGAAGCACTCAGAGTCACGGAAGATATAAGGGCGGGGATCAAAGCAAGTGATGTTTGGAATATTAGTTTTAATTTGGAAGTTTATGTAATATTTTACTTTCGTATGTTTGCATTTTTAATATTGGTAGTTTATGTACTATTTTTAATATTCGAAAATATGTAATGTTTTAATTTCGTACATTCACATTTTTATATTTGTATGTTTACGTTTTTAATTTTGTAAGTATTAAAAAATGGGTCTGTAAGGTGAAAATGGGTATTAACTTAGTGACCATGTGCACATAAGATGAGAGGGAAAGATGGGAAGTGAGAGGAGAGAGAAAGCTGATGTGTAAAGTGTGATGGATGTGGAAACGGGAAAGCCAAAAGGAATTATTTTCCTTGAAGGAAACCATATCTTGGTTCTTGGTTCAAGGGAAAACAAGGGGCCACCCAAAAATTATGTGTAGTGGCATTTAAGTCCCGATTGGAAATAGGAGAGAGACAAGTGAGAGAAATAATAAAATATTGGGATTGTGAGTGTGTATTTTTAAAGGGAGGTTATTTGCATACTTTTATAAAGGATTGAGACACTCAAATTTTGAGTATTTTGACATTTATAGTCTCACGTCACTTTTACTCATTATCATCCAGTAAAGGTATAAACGTCAAAATACTTAAAATTTGAGTGTGTCAATCATTTATAGGAGTGTGCAAATCACCTCGTATTTTTAAATGATAAAAATATGTAAAAAAGAAAATGAATAAAAGGAAAAGAAGGTGCTGCAATGCTTTAAGAAAAATTGAAGAAAATTGTTTTGAAAAAAAAAAAAAAAAGGCTTATCTGTATCTAATGTGACTAAGAAAAACCCAATCACACCCAACACCCTAACAACTTGCACCTAAAGTTAGAAGTAAAAGCTTGAAGCTACCATTACTTTTGACTGACACAACATGTTTTTTATCTGGTACATTATGATTTTAGTGGATAAAATCTTGTTCAAGTTATTACGGAGTAGAAAATAATACTAAATAAAAAAATGATTTTGTTCATATTTCTCAAGGGTCAAGTATATAAGTGTTGGCTCCACTGAGGAAGTTCCACGTGGCACATCATGAACCACACCGGGAAAAAAGCAGCTGTATGCATGTCACATTTTGTATCAAGACGCCTGGCCTTCTTCTCTCCTACAAATCCACACTTTCTTTAACTTCTTTTGACCTTTTCAGTTGACTTATTAGCAGTCACAAAATTCCAAGAAAAAAGGGTTAAAAACCTCGAGATTTTAAGCAAAGAATTGAATAATTTCATGGCTTTATGGGTTGTAAGGTAAGTTTTTTAGCTCAATTTTTTGTTTCTTTATTTGAAATCTTTGAATTATTATTGTTTCTTACAATTTTTGAGGTTTTAATCATGATTTTTAAGTGTATATTGATATATTGAGGTATAAGCTAAGTGGGTCTTGTTCATTTTGTTTATATTCAAATGGGTTTGAATTTTTATGTATTGTCTGAATTTATAATGGAAAGTTAGTTTTTCTTAGTGATTATAGATAGTTTAGGTTTATATAGAAGATCAAGGACAAGAATACTACTGTATAAAATTCATTGCATAAGAATATAAGATCTTGCAATTTTTCTTAATATGGATAGTCTTACTCTTTGCCAATTGAGAACACTTTCCTGTTTTAGAAAGATTCCAATATTTTATTATCTTTTCTAAATATTAGTGTTTAGACCTTTTTACCTAATTTGTTTAAAGTGATTGTTTTAAATAATTATAAATTTTCATTTTACCCTTTTGTTACTATATCTTATCACTTGTCACTATTCTTGCAAGTTCTCAAGTCAATTGTTATTTAAAAGGCATAAAGGTCAAATTTTGGCATTGTAGGTACTGATAGTTAGCTTAACTATGCACACGTTAAATTGTATTGTATTGCTTGTGACCTACTTTCTAGACCGCGAAGAATCATGTTGTACCTATTAATGTTGATTTGGTTTTACTTGATTTAATTGTTACATATATATTGAAGGGTATTTGAAAATTGGGGCGATTTCATATCTCCCTCTTTTTAGTTGAAAATTTCATATATACCCAAACATGCATTAAAACATTGTACATTATAATAAATAGTCATAAAACTAAGCGAAGGTATTAATATATTTCAATGTAATCTTCTTTTTGTGTCGACATAGTTTTCGTTTTACATTTTGTCTTTTAAAGAATTCTCATTAATTTAGAACTTACTCGTCACACTAGATTATAGTTTGGACCGTGATTACAACTAAAGGATTAATCTCGACAACTCACATGGTGTAACAAATCAATCAACATATTGAAAATGATATAGTAAATGTGAGAGAAACCTGTGTGTCATTTTCGAGTGAGTCATTTGATTATTGTACCATGTGATTTGTAGTTGTCATCAATATGTTCATCTAATGATCAAATGGAGGAGGTACTATATATAGAATTCTCAGATTTCATTCTACATTGATCGAGTTAAGGAGGAATAACATATCAACAACTCCTTTATAAATTTTGTGCATAAGCACATATACGATGATTTTATGACATGCATTTGAGATGGGTCCACAGGCACATAGTATCTAAATAGTTCTCTAGGATAAGGGAGCACACTAGTTCAAGAAGTGGATCATCTTTCTAGTGATAATGACAATTTCATGTAACCATGGATCATGAAAGTATGCATATGTTTAGATAGCTCTATTTTATGAGAGTAGTCATAAAAACTGAGGATGCGGTGATGCAATATAATAGCAAAATTCTTTTTCAAGGTACAAACACAAATTGTTTTTCCAGGGGGTAAGCATGTACTTCGTGGTTGGACGGTTGGTCCACCCATGTTTCTTGTCTTCATTATGTAATGAAAGAGGTTGCACTAATTAATAGCACTGAGATAAGCTGATGTACTTGGTTATTACTGCCTCGTGTCAATTATTTGTGTCAAGGTCATTTAACATTTTTGCACCCTCCATTGGAGATGCTCTTAGGATGGATATAGTTGTGGGGCATGTTTGAGAAATAAAGATAGCATAAGGCCCACAATACCACTAGATAAAATAATGAGATGATATTAGAAGTATAGTTTACACAGTAGTAGTAAATGTGCATACCATATCTGGTGATAAAATAGCATTGGTGAGACCTTAACCCAAGTTGCGGCGATTGATTGCTCCCTCCATTTTCTTGTGGCTAATAGTGTTTTTTTTAACAATTCTAGCAAGCAGTATAAAAAATAAATAATTGGAAGACTTTTCACCGCTTCAAAATAAAAGGTTGTCATCAACTTCTTATTTCACCCATTTAATAGGTTTTGTGACACTGCTACCGGTTCGTCCATGCATAATACGTATATCAACATCATCACCATGTATAGTTGAAAGTTTAATAACGCATTAATGATAAACAGAGCTGTCTTGGATTCACAGGTTTAGTTTAAAGCTGCATATTGTATCTAAACTTGTATTCACTTTCCATTTTAGGATTTCTAGTTGGATGTAACAGTTGTGTAATGACAAATGTGAATGATACCGAAGCAGATTTGGAGCTCACTTTGGGTAGTACTAACCGATGGAAAAATAGTAATACAGCTGCTGGTGTAGGTGTAGGTGTAGGTGCAGGTGCAAATGCAAATTCAAGGTCGGGTATGATGTTAGTTGGATCTGACCCATTAGCCGAGCTAGTTTGGTCTCCACGAACAGGTTTAAACATCAAATTTGCTGAAAAGACCCCCTGTTTTATGTTGGAAGTTGGTCCAAGTGATATGGGTTTTTTACAGCTTGAAGACACTCAAACTGAAAAACAAGTTAGTGAGGGTCACTCAGTTGCATCACAAGCAGCTCGTATTAGTGGTGAAGTTGTCAAGTCTTCCAGTTACACGGGTACATATCAAAATTTTAAGTCTAGTAAGTTCATAATTAGATTCTTTATTTTTGTTTTGCAAACAAACAATCTTTATGGGAATGTGGAACAAAAACCACACAATGCCAAAATGAGCAACTTTTAACCAAAGTTGCAAGGTCATTTACTTGCAATTTGACTTAAATTTTGCAGTCAAACAATTCTATTTGGTTTTTGTTGCATACAAGCCATTGCTTTGCGAAAAAAGCAAAAAGAACGGTGCATATTGTAAGAAAGAGTGACTTTGTATTAGAGGTGGCACAAATGGGTGGGTTGGAAAAGATCTAGTACTCAAAACTGTTTTAAGAGAATTAGTACAAAATCTAAAACTTCATAGAATTAAACCTTGATGATGTTTATGCCTTTACTGAACTTGAACATGGTTTCCGTAGGTCCACAAAACCAAGGAGAAGCACATCAAATTTCCAAACGTTTATTTGAAGATGGAATGACCAGCGGTGTTAATGGTCCAGGTTCTGAAAGTGGGTCACCTTTGAAAATTGAAGCTATGGCGCAATATAAGCCTCAGGATCACGTTGAAATGGATAATGGAGAAATGGAAAAAGATGGTTGCTATAGTGTCCCTTTTCATGAAAATATTCAAGTTGGTATCTTTGAGAATGAAAAGATAGCTGAAAGATGCGATTCAGTTCCAGGTGAAGATGAAGAAAGATCTGTGTATCATCAAGAAAATGATGAGACACACGAGGCTGAAAGCCATGGAAGTATAGAAAGTTTCCAAAGTGCTAATTTATTGACTAAAGGAAAGAGAAGCTCGAGTTTCGAACAAGAACTGGTTCTTGGAAGTAAACGAATCAAGAAACAAGCCCATGATTACACAGTTAAAAGAGATAGTTCTTTCGTAAGTTGGATTTCAAACATGCTGAAAGGTTTAAAAAATCATGAAAATTATGATAAGAGGATCAGTGTTTGTAATGAAACTCGTACTGTTGAGTGCAAAAAAATGGGGTTTCAAAATGTTTTCAAGTCTCTTTTCTCACCAGAAACGATCTCACGTATCGAAAGTAAGTCCATTGGCAACTCCAAAGAAGCCATTTTTGCCAACAACTGCAGCAATGGGTCACCCGATTGTTTGGAAATAAAAGAGAAAATGGTTAAACATATAAGCTTATATGAAAAAGTAACTAAAGAAGCACCCAAAGGAATGTTTGATACAATAAGGAGGCTTAGATTATCACGTACAGATATCCTCAAGTAAGACATTCCAACTTCAATTTTTAATTCATTTGCTCGATATTATGAGGTTTAGTTTTTGTTAATCTTGCGTTTGGCATGGCAGATTATCAAATTCCCAGTTGTCGGTTGCACATTTAGATGGTTTTTTCCTACGCTTGCGAGTAGCTAAATGGAAAGAAGGTTTAGGGGGATCAAGATATTATGTTGCTTGCATAACAGGTATGACTTGATATTATTTTGGAAGCCTTGGCTAATTTTCAAAGAACTAAATTCCCAGTTAATAAGACAATACCGAGAAATGTTATGACATTTTGAGGTTACTGAACTTATAAAATTATACGTAGACATTACGTAACTTGTAAAAACACGACATTTATGTTACTTAATACTGAAATTATAGAACAATATGCTTCCTATAAGTTCAGTAACCCAAGTGAACAAAATGAAAGTTCAGTACCTTAGGCGCACTTTTTTGAAAAGTTTAGTAACATCTTTGTCTATTAACCCTTAATTTGTCATAGAGAAAGTTTTGATGATAGGTAAGTAACGATCTCAAATTTAACAATGTTTGATATGAGTGATTTATTTTGCTCATTAAAGGACTGCAAGTTAATTTTTGACAAATTTAGGAGTGAATGTTTGGTGTTTGAGGAATATAGGGGTGAAAGTTGAGCTTTGACAAGTTGAAGGACCCAAAAGCTATTAAGTTTTGACAAATTTTCCCTTTAGTATGGAAATTGAACTTCCACTTAGGTGGCAACCGATGAGCGAGAAATTATCTATCCTCACGTTGTCTAATTCGAGACTTCCAATTATCGTTCAATGGATTTTTCCTTTTCTTATGATGGTTACTTATGATAAATAGGTAATTTTGGAACATGGATATGGTTAATAATAAAAATATTTGACATCTATGCATCTCTATATGTTGCAGGATTACAAGGTGAAAATCCATGGAAAGGTTTAAACCAACCTATACGGGTCAAAGTTGGAGGTGTTGAATGCTTTGTCGAAAGTCAATATGTGTCTAACTGCGATTTTCTAGAGGTGTGCTATGTAGAATTATTCATATTCAAATTTTAGTGTAGTATTTTCTAATCTTTTCTTTAGTCTCCTTTATATTAATGTTAAATACTTTTTAAGGTTTTTGTCATTGAAACCTTCGGTTGCATTCTGTGTCTTATTCAGTTATAACGTTATTTTGACGATCTATAAAGTTGTAGGACGAATCAACTAATAATTAAGCAAATCGTTCTGTCGCTTATTAATTTTATATCTTTTTTTAGGACGAACTCGTAGCATGGTGGGAAAAAACATCACAAAATGGAGGAATTCCAGTTGTGAAAGACTTGAAATTAAAGCTAGGTGAGAGGAGAGCACTGGGATTGTAGTTCATGGAAAGTTGGAAACAATCCCTCAATAAGGAATATGTGTACATATTTCGTTTTGGTTTTTGTGAAATCAAGAAATCTTGGTGCATCTGGTATCGGCTTATGCATGTCTTTCAAGTTATGACTTCATTTGGTTTGACTTTTCTTTTTTCTCACAAAACATTCCGGACTAATTGTGCATGTTTAGATTTAAAAGTTAGATTGTGTTATAAGGGTTGTGACTTGTGAGAGTCATGGTCATAAAGGAAAGAGTGTTTTTATTTATTATTATTATTTTTTTTTTATTATTATTTTTTGGTTATGTTTAAGAGAAAGTTGTAATAGACATAACGTAAGTAAGTAAAGTGTGTTTCTTTTTTTTTTTTTTTTTTTTTTTTTTTTTTTTTTTATTATTTTTTTTTATTTTTATTTTTATTTATTTATTTTTTTTTTGGATCATTTCTAAATAATCTTTGTGAAGGGCCAATGGTTGTAATAATTTGGTTTAAGCTATAGTTTACGAGATTTGTGAGTTACCACTGTCAGCTGCAAGTTGTTTACTTGTTTATGTAGTCAATTGTCAAAGTACAGAAGGTGCAAAGTACAAGGTCATTTTGTATCGGTCAAGAATGTTAGTACTTTGTGTGTCTGTCTCTGTCACAAGCTGCCTGAACTGTTTTATGTTGTAACTTTGACACCAATTACTTGTGGTTAGTATGGCAATTGTCAGGGGACAGTTGATAGTAAGCCGAACCGATCCACCATTGGTGGACCGATCTATCGTTGGAGGATATATGGAA
This sequence comes from Artemisia annua, assembly GCA_014162995.1. NCBI lineage: Eukaryota > Viridiplantae > Streptophyta > Magnoliopsida > Asterales > Asteraceae > Artemisia > Artemisia annua. The sequence goes on from LBNU01008962.1 coordinate 54,674, forward strand.
AAGAACACGTTTGTATAACGTTTTCAGTGTCTAGCCTTGGTATAGTGTTTATACTCCGTATGTTCTAGCAATAGTAAGATTCAGCATACATAGTTTAATATCTCAAATGGGATTTCGAGATGAATGGTGTAATTGGGTTAATGCATGCCTGCGCTCGCCTTTTATTTCAGATTTGGTAAACGGCTCCCCCACGACTGAATTTAACATGTCTAGGGGTGTTATATAATGTGACACGCAAGCGTCAAAAACATCGATAAATGTCATTTTACAGAGGTTTTTATGTGGAAAGAACAAAAAAAGGACGAGCACACAAGAACCATAAGGACATGTCATATGTTTGATATGCTTATTCAGTTAACAAGAAAATATAGCAAGTAAAAACTGAATAAGTTGGGTTGTAGACAAAGAGATACAAACCAAACTCCTATTAGAATGCCTCAAGAAACAGCTTTAACTTGAACCTGCAAAAAGAAAAAGGTAGACAACAAAATTATTCAGTCACCCAAAACAAAACATATTGCAATTTTTATATAAACAATTCATGATGAAGGAAAGAGTTTAAACAAAGGATACCGCTGTTACCCTTTTAGTCATTCCAGTCTAATCTTCAATATGGCATATCGTAGCGCATTAACATCTCTCATGCTAAAACCAATGTAAGTTATGTTGATCAATTATAAAAGATAATAGAAAAGTGGTTCTACTTTTAAGTCTTTCTTTTTGACCCGATCGAGCCACCGGTTCACGGTTCAACCGGCCGGGTCAACTCGGGTTTTAAAACACTGCTTTTAAGGAAAATATACGGCTCAGTGGTTGAGTTTTCATTTTTATTTTTGAGCAAGTTGAGAACACAATACAATCCATCAATTTAAATTTTAACCTAATTTTTTTTAAAAAAAAGGACTGCACAAAGTACGTCAACTTCCTGGTATCCTTTAACTGTCGCAGCCTTTTGCCCGTGAAAGATGAAGTCATGTTGGCTTGTGCACACCATAAGCGAATTCAGTGTCTTTTTGAAATCTGAACTCATGAAATTGTTATTTATCCACTTGCAAAATGCCAAACTACTATTTTGTTGATGAGGGAAAGTCTTTGTTTATGAGCAATGATTTACCACGAACCGAGAAGGATGTGGTGATACGTTTCGTGGTTCTGGCAACTCATTTGGGCCTGTTGCTACGGCCGGTTTGGATGGATTCGAGCTCTAGTTTGTTCATAAATGTAAAGTCAACTCGGTCAGTATAAAATGTTAGGTTGATTTACAAAAGGAGAAAAATAAGCTAGTTATCTGCTTTTTGAAAACTAATTAAGTTGCATTCACACCTCCTCAGCTTAGTTGTATAAAATGTTAGCTTATGAACTCTATGTTGTCATAACACGTGAGCAAATATCTAACCACTTGAAGCAAACTTGTCTTAGCCATGAAGGTTGTCGCTAAGGTTTTGTTGGAAAATTTAGTGCACTTGAGGGATGAGCTCACACCTGGTAATGGGTTTGGAGGTACGGAGTGTACACCCATTTGATCCATGAACACCTTGACTCAATTGTGGTTATGCTAGTGTGATTCTGCTGAATCTGCTGCTAGTGGATTCTGCTGCTAGTGGGAATCTGCTGCTAGTATGATTCTGCTGCTGATCCCACTGCTAGTGTTAGCAGTTCCCACTGCTAGTGTAAGCATCCAACTGCTGTTAGTTTCCACTGATAGTGTTAACATTACCACTGCTAGTGTTATTGTTTCCACTGATAACCACTGACTCATATTATTATGGAAAGTATTATGTTATAATTAATGGGCCGTTAATTATACATAATTCCATGGGCTAGGGTTTAAGTAAACTCTATTATAAATAGAGGTCATAACACATCTGCATGAAGACGATTAACACAAACCCTAAACACTTGAATACGATTAGGTTCTTGATTTGTGCCTAAAACAAGAACATCACTTGGTCTTATCCCATAGAGATATTCGTGTAACCCAGGCATAGGGTCGAATGGTTTCTATTGGAAAGTGATAACACGATTTCAAGTGAATATCCGGTACTCATTGATTATCTTTACCCTGTTCTGGGAACACAGAAACACGAAACTACCAACAATCAATAGAAACTATTAGTGATAATCAATGGCTGCTGTTATGAGACAAATGGCTGCTAACTTTTCCAAGCTGGAAAAGTTTGAAGGTGTTGATTTCAGAAGATGGCAGAAAAAGATGCAGTTCTTGCTGACAAGCAAGAATGTGGTGTTTGTTCTCACATCTACTATTCCTGAAGATTATGGGGATGATGCTACCATGGAACAGATGAGGGCAAGAAGCAAGTGGGAGAATGATGACTATGTCTGCAGAGGTTTAATCCTCAATGGTATGTCTGATTCTCTTTTTGATATTTATCAGAATGTTGAGTCTTCTAAAGAACTATGGGATTCCTTGGAAGCCAAGTATATGGCTGAGGATGCATCAAGTAAAAAGTTCCTTGTAAGTAATTTTAACAATTACAAAATGGTTGATTCTAGACCTGTCATGGAACAATACAATGAACTTCTTAGTATACTTGGTCGATTCACACAACACAAGATGAACATGGATGAGGCTATTTCAGTCTCTTGTATCATTGATAAATTGCCTCCTTCTTGGAAAGATTTTAAGCATATGCTTAAGCATAAGAAGGAGGAGTTAACTCTTGTTGAGTTGGGCAGTCACTTGCGCATTGAGGATTCACTCAAGGCACAAGACATTGACAAGCCAAAGAGTAGCAATGCTACTGGTCCATCAGTTGTCAATGTGGTGGAGCATAACAACTCCTCCAGGAACAATGACAACAAGGGCAAGCGTAAGCATCATGATAACACCAAAGATGATCTTAACAAGAAACCAAAAGTGACTTGTTGGAAGTGTGGGAAACCTGGACACTTCAGGAAAGATTGCAAGGGTGGTAAAGTTGGAAACAAATCCAATGGATCAGGCACAAGTGGAGGGAATGGCAACACCAATTCTCTGAAAGGTCAGAATATGTTTAATAAGTCTTTTGAGATTTATTATGTTACATATATATCTGAAATTTACTTTGTGCAGGATGATGATGTTGCTTGGTGGGTTGACTCTGGAGCTACAATTCATGTGTGTAAAGATAGAAGCTGGTTCAAGACTTATGAGTCAATGAATGATGGTTCTATTCTTCATATGGGAAACGAGTCAACTGCCCTGGTGCATGGAAAAGGATGTGTGGATTTGAAGTTTAGTTCTGGAAAGATTGTTTCTTTGTTTAATGTTTTACATGTTCCTGATATTAGAAAGAATTTGGTTTCTAGTAGTGTTTTGAATAATTGTGGTTATAAACAAGTAATTGAATCTGATAAGTATGTTTTGTCTAAACATGGTGTGTTTATTGGTTTTGGCTATTTGTGTAATCAAATGTTCAGGCTTAATATTGTGCATGATAATGTTAATTCTGCTTTTATGTCAACCACTAAATTGAATGATTCAAACTTATGGCATGCTAGACTTGGCCATGTACACTTTAAAAGAATGCAAGATATGTCTAAGGATGGATTAATTCCAGCCTTTGATATGGACACTAAAAAGTGTAAAACTTGTATGATGAACAAAATAACTAAGAAACCTTTTCAAAGTGTAAAACGTGAAACTAAAGTGTTGGAACTGATTCATAGTGATCTATGTGATTTGCATGCTACTCCCTCTTTGGGGAATAAGAAATACTTTGTGACTTTTATTGATGATGCTTCTAGGTTTTGTTATGTTTATTTGTTACATACTAAGGATGAAGCATTAGATAAATTTAAAGTATTTAAAACTGAAGTTGAATTGCAACAAGGGTCTCTAATCAAAAGATTTAGGACTGATAGGGGAGGTGAGTACATGGATACTCTGTATTTTCAGTCTGTTGGTATAATCCATGAAACGACTGCTCCCTATACTCCTCAGCAAAATGGTATTTCTGAAAGGAAAAACAGGGTGCTGAAGGAGATGGTTAATTCCATGTTGTCCTATTCAGGGCTGAGTCAAGGGTTCTGGGGTGAAGCTATGTTAACAGCTTGCTATTTATTAAATAGGGTTCCCAACAAAAGGAACAAGGTTACCCCTTATGAACTCTGGACTAAAAGAAAACCCAACCTGAACTTTCTCAGGATTTGGGGTTGTAGGGCTGTTGTAAGACTCCCTGATCCAAAGCAGAAAACTTTGGGTGAAAGAGGCATTGAATGCATCTTTGTTGGATATGCTGAGCATTCCAAGGCATATAGGTTCTATGTCATTGAACCTAATGAATCTGTTTCAATTAACTCTATAATTGAATCAAGGGATGCACTCTTTGATGAGAATAGATTTTCATCTATCCCTAGACCAAGTCAAAGGATTCCAAATGGAACCAATGACAATGGTGCTTCAGAAGAACCTGATGTGGTTTCTGCTGAGGTTCCTGCTGAGGTTGTGGAACAACAACCTGAACCTGAGCTCAGAAGGAGCAATAGGGTGAGGACTCCAAAGTCATTTGGACCTGAGTTTCAATTATACTTAATTGAAGGTACAAGGAGTGAGGTCTCTGACCAATACTCATATTGCTTCATTATTGAGGATGATCCCAAAACATTTGAAGAAGCAATGAAGTCCCAGGATGTTGCTTTCTGGAAAGAAGCAGTTAATGATGAGATGGATTCCATCATGGGCAATAACACTTATGTGTTGACTGATCTACCACCTGGTTGCACACCTCTAGGTTGCAAATGGATTTTCAAAAAGAAAATGAAGGTAGATGGAACTGTTGAAAAGTTCAAGGCAAGACTAGTTATTCAGGGCTTTAAACAAAAGTCAGGAATAGACTATTTTGATACTTATGCCCCTGTGGCTCGTATCAGTACCATAAGATTGCTAATTGCTTTGGCATCAATTCACAATCTGATTATTCATCAGATGGATGTGAAGACAGCTTTCTTGAATGGTGATTTAGATGAGGAAGTTTACATGAAACAACCTCAGGGCTTCATCATGCCTGGCAATGAAAACAAGGTGTGTAAACTGATTAAGTCTCTTTATGGACTAAAACAGGCACCTAAGCAATGGCATCAAAAATTTGATGAAGTGGTTTTGTCTAGTGGTTATTCACTTAACCAGGCTGACAAATGTGTATATAGCAAATTTGATGAATCTGGTAAAGGAGTCATCATTTGTCTATATGTTGATGACATGTTGATCTTTGGCACTGACCAAAATCAAGTTGATCTTACAAAAGAATTTTTGTCATCAAAGTTCTCCATGAAGGATATGGGGGAGGCAGATGTTATCCTTGGTATTAGGATTAAACATGAAAGTAACAAGATTTCTATCTCACAGTCTCATTACATTGAGAAGGTGTTAAAGAAATTTAATTACTTTGATTGTACTCCAGTGAGTACTCCTATGGATACAAGTGAGAAGCTAATGCCTAATACTGGCAAAGCTGTATCTCAACTTGAGTATTCTAGGGTAATTGGCTGCTTGATGTATGCCATGACTTGTACTAGACCTGATATTGCTTTTGCAGTGGGTAAACTGAGCAGGTATACTAGTAATCCTAGTGCTCATCACTGGCAAGCAATTCAGAGGGTCTTTAAGTATTTGAAAAGAACTATGGATTATAGTCTTTCATATACTGGTTATCCTTCAGTGTTGGAAGGATACACTGATGCAAGTTGGATCAGTAACACTGAAGATAATTCATCTACCAGTGGCTGGGTATTCCTACTTGGTGGAGGTGCAATTTCTTGGGCATCCAAGAAACAAACTTGCATTACCAGTTCAACCATGGAATCTGAATTTGTGGCTTTAGCTGCTGCTGGTAAAGAAGCTGAATGGTTGAGAAACCTGCTTCTTGAGATTCCATTGTGGCCTAAACCTATAGCACCTATTTCTATCCGTTGTGATAGTGCTGCTACATTGGCAAAGGCTTATAGCCAGATGTACAATGGGAAGTCTAGACACTTAGGTGTCAGGCATAGCATGATTCGTGAGCTCATCATGAATGGGGTGGTATCTATAGAGTTTGTTAGATCTCAACAAAACTTAGCTGATCACTTGACGAAGGGTTTGGCTAGAGACTTGGTTTTAAAGTCTGCTACAGGGATGGGTTTAAGTCCTACTTAGTCACTGAATGCAAAGATACCCAACTCCCTTCTAAGGAAACTTGGAAGCTGAGTTCAATGTGGAAAGCTGAACATTTTGTGGACTGAAGCACATGTTTTATATTACATCCCAAGGTTGTGCTTGTTACCTGCTGGAAAGGAGGATGAAGTCTTCACTTCTTAATGGTTATTTTCTTTGACAAAGTGCTGAGCAGGAGCATGATTAAAAGATGAACCACCTATGTAAATGTTGAAGTTTTGCCGCTTCAGGAAGCTTTGGACTTTTAGCTTTTACAACATTTATGAATTGGATATGGACACATGGCTTGTAATAGTGTCAGGAGTATTTAAGTGTTTGAAAACTTGTGTGTATTTATCTTCAGGTATTCAAATGGGTTGAAGGGTTCAATTCTTAGAACACCCTGATTCTCGAATATTTGAACGTATATGTACTAATGTGGAAATTCAATCCTCAGGATATTTTCATTTATGCACTTGTTTTGTTTTATGTTTATTTTTTCATGCAAAGGAAGTGAACTAAATTTGGGGAGGATTGTTGGAAAATTTAGTGCACTTGAGGGATGAGTTCACACCTGGTAATGGGTTTGGAGGTACGGAGTGTACACCCATTTGGTCCATGAACACCCTGACTCAATTGTGGTTATACTAGTAGACTCTACTGCTAGACTCTGCTGCTAGACTCTACTGCTCTGCTGCTAGACTCTACTTCTGACTCTGCTGCTGATTCAAAGTACTGCTGATTCAAAGTACTGCTGATGCAAAGTACTGATGATTCAAAGTGCTGCTCGTTTTAACCACTGAATCCTACTATTATGGAAAGTATTATGTTATAATTAATGGGCCGTTAATTATACATAATTCCATGGGCTAGGGTTTGAGTAAACTCTATTATAAATAGAGGTCATAACACATCTGCATGAAGACGATTAACACAAACCCTAAACACTTGAATACGATTAGGTTCTTGATTTGTGCCTAAAACAAGAACATCACTTGGTCTTATCCCATAGAGATATTCGTGTAACCCAGGCATAGGGTCGAATAGTTTCTATTGGAAAGTGATAACACGATTTCAAGTGAATATCCGGTACTCATTGATTATCTTTACCCTGTTCTGGGAACACAGAAACACAGAAACTACCAACAGGTTCTGGTTGTGATTTTAAAATGTGATTACAAAGTTTAAATTAATGAAATGATTATCTAATTTGAATAAAGCAAGTTGGAAGTTACATGTTGGCCGTATATTGACCCATTTGACCCGTCTAATCGTTTGTAGAGATCAAACAGAACAAAATCAACCAATTCGTAGATAAATAGGTCAAAAATTGCTTGAAACATAATCAAGTAACAAGTTTCCCATTCATAGTTGACTGCAAGTCAATTTCATCTCTTTCACTTAGGTCTTAGGCTTACTTTCATGCCGTTGCAGTGTACTTGCTTAGTTGCTTACATGCCAAATATTATGCAACCAAGTTTGTTTAGTTTGAGCATGTTTTTATTTACTGAACCTTTACTTATATGATGGTGAAGGTGTAATTGTGGGCGTTCTTAACTGAATTGGGGCGGCCCATAAATAGAGAAGGGGAGTAATTGATATATAGTCAGTAGCTAATAAAATAAACTAATCAATCTAAATCTTAACAGAATGCTATCTCATATGTTGATTGTTTATGTAGTCTAAAGAGATTATACAATGATAGTATTATTACCCATGAAAGAAAAAAAAGAACCAATAATCAGGAAAGAAGTTGTATGGTGATCGATGCTACTTGATATATTGATTAGGCGACACGAACGTCTCAATGTATCTCACTATTTCAGAGATACCTGTGTTGGCGATGGGCAAAGGTTCTTTGGCTTTTCTTATCCCTTTGCAAGGCTTCTGCATATTCAACTTATTCTTTTTCAGATCTACGATATATAGATAGCCTCGATGGTAATTATGATATCCACGTGGACCACGTGTGTGACCGAGCATCAACAAATTTCCATTCCTTGTCAAATGCAGTGGCTTCATACAGACCATATGATACAGATCTACCTCATAAGCTACCATCTTCCAATTTCCTTCTTCAGTAATCTTCCATAATTCGATTAACTTTATTTCATGACCTGTCTTCTCAACGTCATACATAATACAAACATGAATGCAGCCTTTTTTAACCATGAGAGTAGCACGATATGAGTTTTGAACATCATTCAAAGCGAGAGTACTTTTCATCTCTGTGAACGTTTCAGTCTTTGTATCAAACCTTATAACCGAATACTTTTCATCAGCATTTAAAAAATAGAGATTTTCATTCAAACAAGCACATTGAGACAATCGATCTATTTTCAAATCGGATGTATCTTGAAAGCGGTCGTTCTCCATGAGTCTGATTTCAACGAGTATATGTGAACATTATTGTGGCTTACTACACTTACAAGCTTGTAGTCGTCTTCGCAAGAGCTATAATACAATCCTAATGCTGATCCCCAATGTATCTCGTAGCTTTCCTTGTGAGATTCGGGTTTAGACAATTTCTTCCGTAACATAATAATGCGTAAACATACCAGTCCATGAAAAGATGTTAGAAACTTAATTCCTGTAATTCCTTTAGCCTTGGGCGGTCTAAAGGATCTAGGAGTTAAAACATTATCAGGTGCTTCACAATTGATGATGCCCAATGTGCGTGGTTCTCCATATTTATTATTGTATAACGCGACAAGAAATTTTTCAGGGTTTTGATGGTAATCTATATGGCGATTGTGCATCTTTTTGAACGTATCGGACGATAGGAACGAGTGCAATTCCTTGGAAACACACATAAAACGCAATACAGATTTGAGTGGAAGCCATGGTAGAATGTGATGCAATAATAGGTCATGTGGAATGATAATCTACCTTTTGAAGAAACCGTGATTTAAACTGGATTTAACTTGACCTGCAAGAACTCGTGCACACTTTGTTTTTGGTGTGGGTATATGACCCTCAATATAGACATGTCATGGTGCTTTTATAATGTATGCTGCCCTGGATTTTGAGTCTCAAACATTTTCAAAAGATGGTGTGGGTCATGGCTGTCACTTCTAATGGTATTTATCATCATTCATCGTGTCTATTGGTATTGGGAGGAAAAACAACTGAGGACTGCGGTAGGTTTTGTTGGGTCCGGGTAAAAATGGGCAGGCTGGGGGAATAATGGGCCAAAATGAGTTAATGTTTGACTGATTCAGGTCGAAATATGCCCCATAAAAAATGTATAAAACAGATTCAGGTTGAAACATGCCATATTGCCATTAGTTTTTAGGTGTCTCAGTTATTTTCATTATTAACTCTGACGAATTGACTACCACAAATAAAAATGATAATATATACTTTTATTGATTGAATGAAACCATACAACCAGTTGTCAAATACTTATTTTATATTAAACACGCCTACTAAAGAACTGTTTAAAACTTGGGATAAAGTAGTATGGTAGCAAGAGTTTAATCTAATCACGCCTGCTAAAGATACTAAACAAATGAGAAAATGTCTACTCCATAACATGTTGAACCGGTTTCTCTAATCATCTTTACTTGTCTTGAACCTGTAAGTAGCAAACGGCAAGTAGACACATCAAAGATAAGATCATGAAACACGTGCACAGGAAAAAAGAACTCATGCATGCTCTTCCATCCCATTTATACGTTTTAAAGAGGCAGTTTGACATCAACAATGCATATAAAAAACAAGCCTGGTGGAACGCAATTTCTTGTTTCTCATTACAAAATGGCTCGTATTGAAAAGACAAAATTGTATAAATGTTATCTTCTACATGTAGTTTCAGATGAACTTATTTATAGACAAGTTGGAATCTGTACAAACTACTTAGAATACAACTTATCTTATATGCATACCAACCCATTTATAATAACATAAAAGCGAAATATTCACAGTTCCACAATATTAGTGGAGAGCAGGAAAAGGCTCTTTTAAAAACGCAAACTTATCCTAGATTACTAGATATAATGTCCATTAAATGAAAAAAATAAAATATAAAAAAAAAATAATAAAAAAAATCAACATATCCGTATAATTCCACACTAAAATGTCCTATGCATCCACGGATTACAACATTTATGAATTGGATATAGACACATGGCTTGTAATAGTGTCAGGAGTATTTAAGTGTTTGAAAACTTGTGTGTATTTATCTTCAGGTATTCAAATGGGTTGAAGGGTTCAATTCTTAGAACACCCTGATTCTCGAATGTTTGAACGAATATGTACTAATGTGGAAATTCAATCCTCAGGATATTTTCATTTATGCACTTGTTTTGTTTATTGTTTATTTTTCATGTAAAGGTAGTGAACTAAATTTGGGGAGGATTGTTGGAAAATTTAGTGCACTTGAGGGATGAGTTCACACCTGGTAATGGGTTTGGAGGTACGGAGTGTACACCCATTTGGTCCATGAACACCCTGACTCAATTGTGGTTATGCTAGTGTGATTCTGCTGAATGTGCTGCTAGTGGATTCTGCTGAATCTGCTGCTAGTGGATTCTGCTGCTAGTGGGAATCTGCTGCTAGACTCTGCTGCTAGTATGATTCTGCTGCTGATCCCACTGCTAGTGTTAGCAGTTCCCACTGCTAATGTTAGCAGTTCCCACTGCTAGTGTAAGCATCCAACTGCTGTTAGTTTCCACTGATAGTGTTAACATTACCACTGCTAGTGTTATTGTTTCCACTGATAACCACTGATTCCTACTATTATGGAAAGTATTATGTTATAATTAATGGGCCGTTAATTATACATAATTCCATGGGCTAGGGTTTGAGTAAACTCTATTATAAATAGAGGTCATAACACATCTGCATGAAACGATTAACACAAACCCTAAACACTTGAATACGATTAGGTTCTTGATTTGTGCCTAAAACAAGAACATCACTTGGTCTTATCCCATAGAGATATTTAGTTAATATCGATGATAGAATATATAGTTATAGGGTTAAGTATAGTATATATATAGTAGAGAATATATATATATAGAATAGATATATAGTATATTATATGGGGTAGTATATTAGCTTAGTAGTATATATAAAACGCAAAAAAAAACCGCCGCAACTGCAGGCGGGTGCATCACCTCGTTCACATGAATGTCCACTATATAACCTGGTTCTACATAACATTTCGTTCAAATCATAAAAGGCTAAAACTGTTCATTAATTTAAAACAATAAGGGTGACAAAGAAACATCAACGCTACAGCATGTCAGTTCAATATAGATTGACCAAAAATTATTGAGGGAAATTTAGCAAAAAGATGCAAAAACATTTCACATATTGATTCTAACATGTTATTTTATAAGGTTGGATTTGTTTATGGCGATCATATTATTAGTGCGATGTCTACATTATATAACCTTATATAATTAGAATAGGCTCCGACGGCCCTAATGGTTAGCTCATTAGGTTTTGCCCTAAGTATGTTATATATATACTCTGTAGAACTTATATATTGATTGGTCTTATATGTGTTTGGAGTATTCCCAGAACAGGGTGGTAAAGATAAATCAATGCCAGTACCAGGATCTTCACTTGAAATAGAATCTCGTGTACAATTGAAGAATTACAGCTCTCTTATTCTCCATAACATACCTATAATGGACCCCTTTTTGCCTGGTTAACACACAGCACAATATCTGCTATGGGTGTATAATCAGACCAACGCTTCATGTAGAATTTCTTTTATTTCTTTTGTTCTCTGTTTTAGGCACAAATCAGCAGGTAACTCTAACCATGCGCGTGGATTATAAAGTTTTAGGGTTTGTGTTTAATGTCTCGTTCATGAGATGCAGAATCTCTGTTTTAATCTGATCATACAGTTATCCTCTTGCTAGTTTACGTAGCTTCATAATAATTACACAAGGTTTTATAATAGATTTACTCAAACCCTTAGCCACTAACTGCGCAATATATACTTAAATGTACTAATGTAATTAACAGGCCAACCATTTAGGAATTCTATATTAACACTTTATATAGATTACTTTCCAATATAGATAAAAAGATTCACATGACATAGATTTTAAGAATATTTTATCCCATTTTTTAGTAGGAGGATTCACGTAATCGAAATATCAGTATGCAATATACGTGAATGAAAAACGTATAATACAACGTCTTAATGCTAGTCCGTGTAAGTATGCCTATAACTACCTCGGACTATCATGTGGAACTCATACTACTCTATGATTGGGATCGAATATTGGGCCTTGTTTTTTCACTTATCTACAACTGAGCGTGAGTTGAATTCTGCCATTAAAATCAAATTATTAATGCAGTGGAGCGATATACGGTTGCTCACTACAAGCTAGCAAGGGCACTCAGCAAGACAGAGTATACTTTCTAGAAATATTTATACTAAGCAATCGCAGGAAGTTCTGTAAGCTCAGTCATGATGTATTTACCCAGCATAGCAGCTAGTATATATACTTCCTTTATTGTCCTTTATTCTTCTCAGCATCAGGCAGAATTCTTATGTTTAGCTATTGTTTCCTTTTTATTTCTATTCTCTTTTTTTTATTCTAGCTGCACATATTCACCGAATCTATATGTTAAACACAGTTTATTATGTCATATATCTCCATCTAAGCTATTGAGTCAGGGTGTTCTATGTCTTCTAATTAATGGGTGTATTATTTATTGCGCACTCCAGGTGCACCTCTCAAAACCCCAATCTTAACGTAGTTTACCAGAGGATTGTGAAATTGACGCTCATCCCTCAAGTGCAACTATGGAATGTTTATGTTTATTTTCCAACCAACCTCCACTCAATTATGATCTTTAGACTATCACTACTTATTGCCTCATTTATTTACTATTGAAAAAATGTATATAAAGAACGCAACAGAATATACTAAGTATTGCATAAATGATAAATAATTATTCACTGCGTCTGTGAGGAAGTGGCACATATGAAATTTCATCTTGACATTATACATATTCGGTTCAAAACATGTCGAGAACAGGTGTTCTAATAATTGAACCCTTCAACCCATTTGAATACCTGGAAGAGGTATAAAATTAAAGATATCACCACAATTTTAGACTCCAGAAAACGGTCTAAGTTTTATCTTATACTCCCTAACATACTGCCTAGCAAGCTCGCTTAAGCAAGCGTTGAATTACAAGCTTCTCTCATTGTTTGTGATTTGAGTATTACCTATCTCTGAAACCAATGTTTCACATTATAATGTATTATGGCTAAAAGACTAGATTGGAAATCAGCTCAAAGAGGCTTTTCGACTGATTAGCGGCAAAACGGTCGTATCAACAGTTTTTTATATTACCGTATAGGTAGTAAAATGACTTAAGTCAAGGAGCAATGTTCCATATCATGTAAATGTTATTGTTTGAATTTGTAAATCATGTTTAGCCTTACTGCTCTTGGACG
>LBNU01008962.1:68247-88322 GCA_014162995.1 Artemisia annua
GATATTACTCTTCATCTCGATTAAAAAACTTAAGGTAATAAGTTATCATCTCTTATAAAACTTATCTTGGTTGCATGAGTTTTGTTGATGTTATAATATATTTTCTGCAAAGTTTTAAATTTCTCATTTTTATTTTCATTGCTCGTTTATTTTTGTGCTCTTATTATTTATGATTAAAAAAATGTAACTTCAATTAATATGAATCTATATCAAACGGGATAATCATGTTAGGCTAATATAATTAGATTAGGTAGCAAATTTATAATAAGTGACTCTAAAGTAATCGAGTGCTTCTTTTCTTTTAAATCTCTTTGAGGTACGTATTATTACCATTGTATGAGTTATTTCTTTTGTGTCAAAATATTTGTACAATTTATAATTAAAGTTGTTCATCATAATGACATACCTAATGAGACTTGCACATTTGACATAGATGTACGTGTTTTGTGTTTTAAGATGTGTATTTTTTTTTTTAAGTGTTTGGCCAATTGGATTTTAACAATAGCCGGTTACTAGCTTGATTAGATTGTAAAGTATGGTAAAATGATTGTATATTTGAGTGAGGGTGTGATTTAAATAGTGTATTAATGTAATTGTGCTTTAAATACTTGTAATAGTGTTTTTTTACTTGTAATGCTTAAAATGTATAACAAGACTTGTATTGATTTAATAGCAAAAATAATACAATTCTTTTCATTATAAGCAAGTGTTCAATCTTAATTTTTTACGTGTTTCATTTTGAGAATGTCTCAAATACTTTATAATATATTTTGAATCACTAGACATATACTTTTGGTGTATAGTGACATTTTTTTTTTTATTATTATTATTATTTTTTGGAACTGGGTTTGTTATGTTTGTTAACAGAAAAATAAGTTTTGTTACACAACTAAATTTCCTCCCAAACTTCGCGGATCCTTCATATTGTTTATTTTTATTGTTTCTAGAATTATATGACCAAGTAAATGATAGCGAGTTAAGAAGCATATAATTCCACCGGTTTCTGACTTCTTGTACTCAATAAGTTAGGTCTCTATCTAGAATGATTAGCATATTTTACTTTCAAACATTGGGCATTATGTTCTATTTATTTATTTATATATCAACAGAGAAAAGGGAAGAAAGAGTTAGGGGACCCAAAAAGTAGGTCACGTACGCCTTTGGAAAATCAAAGTGCGTTTTTTCATTATAAATATTATTAATTGACATACTAGACGACATAGTATACCCAGCAGAAAAAAAAATAAAAAATAAAAATAAAAAATGCTACAGTTGACTGTGGGAAGATGCTACATTGGGAACACGTTATTTTTACAGTGACCATTTGATCGACGTCGTTTCGCAAGTTTGAAAAAATGGCAAAAGTACCCCTGAAGTCGTTGCCGCTTTGCAAAAGGAGTCATTTTTCATAAAGTATGAAAAATGGCTAAAAGTGCCCCCAAAGTATGTGACACTTTGCAAAACCAATCCTATTTTATATGTTTAGCATAAAAATTAAACGCAAAAAAAACCGCCGCAACGCGCGGGTGCATCACCTCGTTTCACATGAATGCCCATAACCTGTTTACATAAACATTTCGTCAAATCATAAAAGGCTAAAACTGTCAATAAACAATAAGTTGACAAAAGAAACATCAACGCACGCATGCATTCAAAGTAATTGACCAAAAATTATTGAGGGAAAATTAGCAAAAAGATGGCAAAAACATTCACATATTGTTTTCAACATGTTTGAATTTTAGAAGGTGATTTGTGTTATGGATCATTATTAGTGGATGTCCATATAACCTATAATAGGCTCACGGCCCATGTTAGCTATTAGGGTTTTGCCCTAAAGTTTGTCTATATATACTCCTTGTAAACCTCATAGTTAATGATCAATTGAAGAATACTTTTCATTCCCTCAATTCTTGTTTACAACACGTTATCAGCACGCTCTAATTTCTTTTTATTCTTTTCTGGTATCACCGAGGTATGTCATGAACTCTTTATCATCTACAGTTATTTGCTAGTTTACGTAGCTTCTAAAATTCACAAGGTTATACCCATTAAACTAATACAGTAACAATTGACTTACTTTTAAGTTTTAATATAGATAAAAAGATGTCACGTGAACATAGATTTTAAGAATATTTTACTTGGTTCTACAAACAATTGTGAATGAAACGTAATAAGCTTAGTTTGTCCTACGTCCTAACTCTGCTTCTAGTCAATATTGCTTGATTTCTTACTACGATTTTCATAATCAAATTATTCAGCTTAGTCCTAAGTAAAGGCACAAATTCTAGCAACAATTATTTACAATCGCATATTTATTAGACTTATACTTCCTTTATGTTTTCTCGATTATGTGTTTTGTTTCCTTTTTTTTCTTTTTTTTTTTTTATTCTATATGTTAAAGTATTTGTGTTTTTAGTTATTTATTTAATTATTTTTGCGAGTAACAATTTAACTGTAATATTGACATGAATGTTTTTGTTTACATAATTATGTCACAACTTTGTCATATGTAATGTAGAGCACTTTATTATATATGCTTGAGTGGCAAATGAATTTGGGTAATGTTCTAGACTCGAACGGGATTTTTATCTTTCTAACATACTGCCTAGCAAGTTCTTAAGTGACATTCTCTTTTGATTTAGTATTTGAATGCATTGTTAATTAAGAAGGCATGTTGGACAGTAGTTGATTGGTCGAGTTTTAATTACCGTAGATAAAATGGACTAAGTCAAGACAATGCTACATGTAAATGTTATGAATTGTTATTATTGTTTTTAGCCTTACTTTGACTGTGATATATATGAATTAGTTTATGTTGACCAAATCGTAACCGATAAACTTTACATATGACGTGCACATGGTTAGTATATTAAATATAAGGTTGATAATTTTGATAGAGATCTAGAACAATAAGGTTGATAATTTGATATATGTTTTAAGTTGCCAATTATGCATGTGACTTACATTTTGGTTTAAGTTGCTTATTGTGTTCAATCACGAGCTTGAATTCTACTGGGACAATATCAATCTTATATGCACTATTTTCATTTTCACATAAGTTTGCCTTATGCTTTCAAGGTGGTACTCTATAATATCATATGCTGCATAATATGAACCAGTGACTCATACACGTACTGCTATTTTTTTTAGATGCTAAAAGTTAATTATATAGACATGATTTTGAGAAAATGATTAACATACAAAAAGTTGTGACTCTCTAACACAGATAATATCACTTTTACTTGCTGGAATATTTACTTGTTAAATGAAATCGGTCATTTAATTACTTGTAATTCGATTTATGTGGCGTTAATGGTTGTGCCTTGATACATTTTGGGATATTATTGTATATATGGACAAATGTAAAAATGAGCTTTTAGTAAAATGTTATGAATCTAGTCCAATTGAAAATGTTTCATTGAGTATGAAAATATTTTGTTCAATATAAACATTATAGTTACGGGTGTGACTAATGTACATCTAATAGAATTGATAAAAACCAAAGGCGCATGATAAAAATGATAGTGTGCAAAAGATATATGTAGCATTGACAATATACATCATTATTATAAATATGAGCATAATGTTATTTTAAATATTAAAATTCATTGATCATTTTTCGTGAAGTATGAAAATATGTAATTATTATGAATGTTGAAATATTAATGTGAAGTTTGCCTAGAATAATGGATATAACAATGCGATATCTTAGTTGACTCTGATTGTGCCTTTGATTTTGACACTTAGGCGTGCGTTGCTTATTATGTGAAAGATGTGTTAGTTAACAGTCATTGAGTTTATCATATATGTGTACATTATCACTAATATTATTTGCTTATGAGGCTTTAATTCATCAATGACATAAATGTACTATTTAGCAAATAGCACACCTTTTGAACATGCTTTATTATTTGATACTGCAATAGGCTAATTTGCATATTAATGTAGTTGTGAGAAGCCACATAGAGCTTATATAAATGTGATTGGAGAAATATAAGTTTAAATATGATGATATGCTAATTTCTCCCTATAATTCGACTTTTACATAAAGTCAAAGCAATAGAAGCACGTGTGGTCATAAACTATAAGTTTATGAGCCAAGATTATTTTATTGAGTGGCATGACCGGTTGGACCATCCCGAGTCAATGATGATGCGAATGTATAGAAGAACCATAAGTTTCTTCAAAGATAGATTTGATTGTTCTCAATGGAATAGAAATTAATTGTTCATATATAACCACCATACATATAAAGTTTTGGAAGAATATAACGGGGATGTATGTAGGCCTATACATCCGCCACATGGATCATTTTGAATTTTAAAATCGATGCATCGTCAAAATGATCATTAAAGACGCAACTTAAGGTTAGCGTGATTAATGGCTCGGCTTATAAAATGCGGGCATGGTTTTTCAGATTGTATCTTTGGAATTGGTGGTAAATACTTCCATATGTTGGGCGATTATTGGAATAAGTGTTGAACATAAAAGTAGCTCATGTTCATACGCGAATTGCTTTTGTTGAAACGTTTATAAAACGTCTTCAGTTGATTGCAAAGCCAATAATATTATGAGAACAAAACTTTTAGATTATGGGGCATGTTATAACATATAAATTCGCATCTTGCCAACAATTTATAATGACTCCTCCCCATTAGAATGGTTTTGGTCACAAACCATATGTTTCCCATATAAGAATTTTGTAAATGTGCGGTATATGTTTCTTGTAAATCCACCACAACGCACAATAATGGGATGTTGAAATGGATAATTCATTCAGGGGGAGAGAATGAGCAGCAAGGAATATGGAATGAATTATGATATGAATGTTGATCCTCACAGTAATGAATATGAACTTTACGTTAAAGGGACAATTTATATTCCAGATCTAGTAATTGCCAGCATGATTGTGATATTAAATAAGTGACTAGATAATATAAATGCTGCTAATGCTCCAATTAAAATGTATGTCCCAAAGGTACAACCAATGAATGGTAGTAAGTCTATGGCACGGCTGCAGCGTGATAGACAAATCGATTCCAAATAAAAGTCCTCGAATGATTAGATAAAATGGAGCAAGAAAATGAAGATGGTCAAATCGAGGTAATAAGACCCCATAATAGTCAAGAGACACTAGACATGAAGGTTATTGAAAAACCCCGGGTACATGAAAAACTATGAGATCTCAATAAACGGTATATAATGTCTAGTAAAGTGTGGAATCGAAAAGAAATGAATCGACGTCGATAATACTATTATATATGATTTTGTAAATAAATAAGATAGCGCTATAATCATGGTGAGGATCATGGAAGCAATACCTGCAGGAAGTGCAGATGTATAAATGAATGGCCAAAATGATGTAAAGACGCAAAGAATTAATGAAAGGATTAAGTCTCTTGTGATGAGACATGGTTACTGGGACTTGAAGTCCGTACATATTTTAAACTTATTGGATATGTATAAGTCTTTATGAGAAAATGAAATGAAATTATGCATAAGGTACAAGTGATGGCACATGTATATTTTCTCAAAGACTTGTAAATGATCTTGCAGATGTATGTTCACATGTGGTGGATATTGTATAAGTCTGGCAATCTGTAAAATAATTGATATGCGTCTAAAAGATAAATGAATAGAGCTCATACGAGATTTTATGAAGCATGCTAGTGATTTTTAATGCTTAAAGCTTATAAGAAAAGTTCTCGAGAAAATTACTTGATTGTATTGAATTAATCATGTTTTTGACATACATTTAATAATTGCTTTAGTGTATAGTATTGTGCCAAATAAAGAATTATGTTTGTATATGAAACTTTATAGAGAGATCTAGACTTGAATATTGTGTAAGTTTCATGTTGTTTGATTTATGAGTATAAAGGCAACTGAATGCATTGAAGTTGAATTAATTTTGTCTCAATTTACAGTTTGAACATCTAAAGGATGAAATATGTGTGCATCATGAAAATAAAGAAAGATGCTAACTATCCTTATATGGATAAACGAGACTCATGTTTATGAGGTTACATGATATGTAAAAGACCCCATTGATTTATAAAGATGATGATCACAATATCGATTTAAAGTGTCATACTAAAATGTGTATGAAACATTTATGATTCTCGCTAATAGTCATACATGATATAACATATCATTTGAATTAATTGTGTTTGCAATGAATAACTTGTGAAGTACAAGGATGTACTTGAATGAGATGTATGACATATCTTAATCCTTAAATTGGATATGCGAACTAAATGTAGAGAATATTTATTCATATGAATCTATTAAGGCACTTTAAGGTGTATTTCACTAATTCAATGAGCTTAAATGATGTGATCATCATGGGGAAAGAAGATATGCGTTGCACTCTTTTTCCCTTGACCATGGTTTTGTCCCCACAGGGTTTTCCGGCAAGGTTTTTATGAGGCAACATCCCCGAGCGTATAAAGGAGTTGGTTTTGCAGATACATGATATACGTCTGGCCCTCACAATGGTTGATCTCAAATTTGATATGTATTTACCAGTAGAGGAACAACAATTTCATGGAGTTCAATAAAGTGGACAATCTCAACAATGTCATCTAACCATGTAGAAATTCTAGCGATCCATGAAGGAAGTCGAGAATGTGTTTGGCTTAGAAGTGTGATACAACACATACGTAAATCATGTGGTAGTTCTTCAGAGAAGGAGGCACCAACAGTTTTGCATGAAGATGATGCAACTTGTATTGCTCAACTTAAGGAAGGTTATATCAAGGGCGATAGGATGAAACATATTTTACCGAAATTCTTCTTCACTCATGACTTACAAAAGAATGGTGATATTATTGTTCAACAAGTTCATTCAAGTGACAATTTAGCGGATCTATTTACCAAGGCACTTCTTACCTCAACATTTAGGAAACTAAGTCACAACATTGGGATGCGTCGACTCAAAGAGCTCAAGTGATGTAGTCATCAGAGGGAGATAATACACGCTGCACTCTTTTTCCCTTAGTCATGGTTTTGTCCCACTGGGTTTTCCTGACAAGGTTTTTTTAATGAGGTAGCAATTCCTAAGTGTATTAACAATATGGACATCCAAGAGGGAGTGTTATGGATCATTATTAGTGGATGTCCATATAACCTATAATAGGCCCACGGCCCATGTTAGCTATTAGGGTTTTGCCCTAAGGCTTGTCTATATATACTCCTTGTAAACCTCATAGTTAATAATCAATTGAAGAATACTTTTCATTCCCTCAATTCTTGTTTACAACAACCTATTGTTATTTTAAAGAGATCTTCATCCCACTTTAATTTTATTATCCTTATTACTATTTACATTTATCTCAAAAAGATTGTCACCTTTCATTTGACAAGAGTTACAAAAATTTTCCAATTCAAGTTTGAAAGTCTTTTTCCAAAACCTATGTGTCAGGATCCTGTTGATGGATAGCAGGGGACCCACTTCTTCACAAACCAAATAACTTATTGACACATCCATTTAGGCACATAATTAGTCACAATTTTAAACATCTCAATCATTTTCCAAATTAAATCTTTCCTGACCCTGGGTAGAACTATCATTTCATGAACCCATATAGCAAACTATTGAACAAAATATCTTGGTTTGACGAGTTTAAAAATTACTCCGTACTTATATTCAGTAAGCTTTCAGATTTGTGCAACTTGATCATTTCACATGAAACAAATAACAACTGAGTTTTACTATTTCTATTATCAAGTTGAAACAATTTTCAACCATTTATATAAAATAATAAAATCTAGTTGGTCTCTGAAGTTTGAACATTTGCTTTGAGCTTTTGTCTATCATGAATTAAACAAAACTTACTAAATGACCACAATCAAGATATATTTACTTATACTAGACGATATTCGTGCAAAGCGACTGTGTATGGCGGCAAATGTGGGGTGACCTTTGATGCAATTTATGAATTTAATATGTAGTCATTGCGGGGAAAAAAAAGTGTATAAGCTAAAACAAAGAATAATAAAAGTTTGATGATTAAACTATATTTAAAATATTAATTTAGTAGTAGATATTGTTATCATTTTTAATTAAGGGCATTTTAGTAATTGAGATGATTTTTTAAGCTTTTTAAGATCAAGAATTAAAGAAAAGGGAAATCGTACATATTTTACAATGTAGGCAACTATCTACTTTTCATTTGAGAAAAGTTTTAAAAATGTACACTTCAATCCTTGCGGTAAGTCTCTTATACATGTTTTCCCCCTGTCTCTATCATTTTTTTCTAAGGTAATGTAAGGAATTGCCTACATTGTAATGTAGGTATGATTTCCCCTTTAAAAAAATGGTGTAAAATGTTTTATAGATAGTATAGATATAAACTAATAAGATATATCATTATTTGTATCCTCAAATAATTTTAATCTATTCAATTATTATTTTATAGATGAAGAAAATAAGAAGTCTTTAATTATTAAAAGTCTAACAACTTAATATGATCAAGAAGTCAAACAAGTACTTTTTGGAAACCTCTTGGAACTCCTTGTATAAAAGTTGTTAACAAGTTATATTTGAACAAACACCGTTTATTGCTTTCACATGTGATGCAAAACATAGGAAATATGGGTAGGTATAGCTTGTTTTATCTTCCAAATCAAATAGGTAACAAGTTAATAGTGTCACTTTTATAATAGCTAGCTTAAAAACTTAATTAATTGACTATTGTATAAAAAAAACATATGTGATGACAAAATATATTTGAACAAACACCATTTATCTCATGTTATTGCATTAACATGTGATGCAAAACATAGGAAATATGAGTAGGTGTAGCTTCTTTCTTTTTTTATTTTACTAAATCCTATAGGTTACATCACTTTTCCAATAGTTAGCTAAAGGTCATAATTAATTGTGATCTATTTTATAGAAAAAACAAATATATGATAAAAGTTGCAACCCACTCTATCAACTTGCTTGCATTATCTAGATTAGTTGATTTCAACACATATTTTTAAAGTGATGTATTAGTTAATATTACCTCTTTTATTAAGTAAAAAAAAATAAAAAATGAAATGGTATTTGGCGGAACAATCTCAAGTCTGTGTACCTTTTTGGTACCGAGCCCTCCACCCAACAAGGAAGGCATATCCCGGTAAATTACCTAGGCAACACTGGCTGACCAAGTTGGAGTCCAGATTCGAAGCCCCGCCTTTAAGCTTTGACTTGGTCAATTGCGCGCTTTTGCGGTAGTTGGTGGCCAACTGCCCTAAGACAACTGGTTTCTTTTAATAAGTATGTAAATGAATGTCTCCGATTTTATATCCCTTTTAATTATATTTAATATGAATTTTATTTTGAAAAACCATCCAACTATGGGTATTGTTGGCGACAAGTTTTTTAGAGCATTTTTTACCATTTAGCATCAGAATATTAAATCTTGTTTGACAAGAAGCATTTAACATTTTTGTTGTATTTAAATGCTATTTTTTCTAAATGCTCATTTTCAAGCATTTAACATTTTTATTTTGTTTAAATGTTACTTTTATAATTAAAACTCTATTATCAAACGCGTTATTGTAAAACAAACAATCACTGCTAATGCTAATTGCTACCGATTGCTATTTTTCAATTGTGAAGGAAATCAATTGTTGATCCTTTTAAAAGTTGTACAAAATCATAATTGCATAATAAGGGGTTTTAATCACTAATTAATACATATATATTGCAGTATTGCACGTCTTACATTCTAACCATACAAGTTATGAATCATATGTGTATGATTACGTATGTCAGTTTTCAAGATCGAATCGTGTGAAACACAACAAGTATAGGCATGTACCTAACCAGTTTACGAGTACAACTTTTAGTTTAGTTGTCTGTCGGTACAAATCTATGTTAATGACATCCAACAACAAACGAGAATGTTGTACGAATCTCATTTCTATCAGAAAAGAAAATTTCGACCATCCAATTTTGTCAAAGCTCTAGGATAGATAGGACGTTCAGAAAAAAACTAACATGTAGAGAAATATTTCACAACATCTTGATCACACATTTGTCACAATTTATTTACACTCACGAATGAATAGTAAAAGAACCTATCATCTCCGGGGAGTCAGATGATTGTATGGACTGGTTCTTTTGAGGGAGGCCAATAAATTGCACGGGTCTAAGCTTGATTGATTGATTCATTTAAAATGCGCTGCCCCCTAGGCGCGCAACACTAAGTAAATACAACTTCATGACTAACGGTGGATAATCAAATTTCTTAGACGTACTAAATACAACTTCATGAATGAGCAAAATGAAGGAGGCTTTAGCAATACTCTTCATTTATAATTTCATATGACCATCACTCAAGGTCTTTAGTCTAGTGGTATGTGAGTTGACCACCAATCTAAAAGTTGTGGATTCAAGCCTCGTTGAAGGCATTTATGAGTTATATGTGAGATATGTGGTAGAGGTGTGAAAAGATTACCGTTTTAAAAAAGAAAAAATAATAATAATAATAATAAAAAAAATCATATGACACATCTTTATAATTTATAACATAACTTTTGTTTAACAAACCTATTGAATAAAAGGTTACAGAGTATTTGTTTAAACTTAGCTTTTTAGTTTTGTGAACTTACGTAGTTTGTAGTCATGTTTTATTAGAGCAAGTTTAATAGTCAACAAGAGATGTTTGTTTAAGCTTATATGTAGTTTATAAGCTTATTTGATTTATTGTTATATATAACTTTATTATGATATGATAAGCTTATATAAGCTCACAAGTCTAAAAAATAAGCCCAACAATTAAGGCTTATAAAATGTAAGCGGCAATTAAATAAGCTCATAAGCTCACGTATAAGCTTAGACAAGCACCCACTTCATATCATTATCGTTATTACTGTTACATCAACTTTTCATCTTACCATTAAACAGAGATGTGGGAAAGACAATCAAATTCATCATTCAAACATATCTCACTTAAAACAAATATATCAAACAATATGCTCATACACACAACAAAGAAAAAAATCAATGATCTACACCATTAATTCAACTGAAAAATCCACCATCACATGGTGTGATGATAGAGCATTTAACGTTTACGAGTGGGCAGGACACATAGTCCTCTTTATCCCTGTTATGCTCGTATCTAAGATTATTTCTTCTCATTTATTTGTTTTGAACATCCAAGACCTAGTGTTATGATGGGTGAACAATCACCCAGTGGCGAAGCTTGAAATTTTTTTTCGGGGGGTCGGGATCTAATATTTCAGGTATACCAAAATTTTCGGGGGGTCGAAACCCAATATATCGAAATTTTTCTACACGAAAACTATATACCCCTATATCGCAAAAAAAATTTCGGGGGGTCGGGCGCCCCCCCGGCCCCTTATAAGCTTCGCCAATGCAATCACCTAACCAACAATTCTTCACGTGGGGTTCCTATTACACAAGTTCTCAACCTCGCGCTAAAGGCCGCTTTTTGCATCAGTTTGATGGTTTGAACCATCAGACGGTAGCATTTTTTTGTTTGTAGAGTATATTATGAGGTATGTTTATATAAAGGTGGTATTTTTTTTTGGTTCAATGATGTAATAAATAATAATGTAACGTTGATACGACAGATGGTATGTTTGGTCTTATAGAATTAGGTAAAGTATCTCACCTACCCACAACTCATCACCGGCTATAGCCAGTAACCGGTAAAACTTCAGGGGTTGTTGAGTTGCCGAGTGTTTGGTAACACATTTTGACCAATTGCCACGTTTTGCCACGTTGGAACCTTATGTAACACAGATGTAAAACACCTACATTAAATTACCATAATACCCTCACCACCAAACACCCCTTCATATAATCCCACCATTTTCAAACTTCATATTCCTCAAAAAAACAACAACATGGTACAATAATAATAATAATACACATTAGCCCCTCAAGTTTGATATAGTTTACACTTTCTACCATGGCCGGAATAGCCACCGGAAGTACTAGTTCACCATCATTCCGGTCAAGATCTTTAAATCTAAAAAGTACCCATTTGAGCTCTAGTCATTTTAAGCAACCCCTTTTAAGGATATTGAACAAAGGTGGCCGGAGCACGGTGGACGGTGGTTGCCGGAGTTTCGCCGGAAGTTATGGTTCACCAGCATTCCGGCCAAGATTTGAAAATCTGAAAAATACCCATTTGAGCTTGGGTCATTTTAAGCAAACCCTTTTGAGGAATATGGATAAAGGTGAGTGTAAGTGGGGTAATTTGAAGGTGGAAGGTGGTGGCCGGAGTAAGGTGGGGGTGGTGAGGTGTACGGCGGAGGGGATTGAAAGAGGGTTGTTTGGGGGAAGAGGGAAAGAAGGTGGTTTTGTTGTGCCTGAAAGAATAAAGGTGGTGGCTTTAATGGCATGTGTAATGTGTTTGTGTAATGCTGATAGAGTTGTTATGTCTGTTGCTATTGTTCCTCTTGCTGCTAAACATGGTTGGAGTAGTTCTTTCTTAGGTATTGTGCAGGTAATATTTTTTCCTTTTTACTGTTTTACCCTTTTGATTATTGGAAATGACTTTTTACTAGTAGTATATCTTGGGGTGCTTATTGTGAAATAAGCATTTTTAATAAGCAATTCCAAACACCCCCTAATTGTCCTCAATAGCTGATATGTGTTTCAGAAGCATTGATAAAACTTATTAAACTTGTACTTGAACCTTTCAAATTTGAGTTGTTTTGAAATTTGTTTATAACTAAACCCATACACCCCCTAATTGCCATGGATAGTTGATGGTGATATATAAGCAATGAGTACTTATGTGTATTTGAGCATTTGTGTGGTTTATCTGTTTATTGCATTTTAACAGAACAGTGTTTTGGGGTGCTTATTGTAAAATAAGCTGTTTTGAATAGTCTTACAGTTCCAATAAGCATTCCCAAACGCCCCCTAGTTGTCCTGGATTCTTAGTGATATGTGTTTTAGCTTATTTATGTATTTGTGTTTGCGTGCTTTATTTGTTTCGTGGCTTACATTCTCTAAGGTTTAGGCTTTAGGTCTAGGCATCTAGCCTCTAGCTTATGCCTTCCGTTACGACAGTTAGAACCTTTTGTAGCTTACTGTTAAAAGTCAAAAAGTAACTAAACTTGATATTTATTGTAAAAACGGATTATATTTTTTAACGTTATAGTATTAGCATTAGGTTTGTGAAATTGCATAGTCAATTGTGTTATGCACCTTTATTAAGTTTCTTCATTCTAGGTGAAGACTAATGATCATTTTTTTTTATTGACTAATTGTTTGACATGAAAAAGGTTGGTTGGAAAAGATTTGGGTCCCATAATCGCGTCACAATATTCTAATAAAAAATTGCAATTTGTAAAACTCTGACCATTAGTTAATGGAGTAAAATACCCGTTGACAGTAACAAGTTAGGAGAAACTTGCAAACCAATTCTAATCCCATAATTTATTTTCATTTTTAAACCAAAAATTATTTCAGTTGAATCAAGTTGTAAAGTCATTAGCAGCCATTTCTTGTTGAATATGTGGACCGGACATACGTATCAAGATAGGACTTGAATTTGGAAGTAAGCTTTGTTGACCCACACAACATGTATATGCGTTTTTCATGGTCCAATTGTGCCTGATTACCTACCCTTACTTTTGTCTTGTTGATCTTTAGGAAGCAAGAAAAGCCAAGAAAGTGTATCTGTTATTTCATTCTTTTGTATCTGTTATTTGATCCTTACTCTCATATCATATTAACAAATAAGATTTTCTTTCATACTAATTGAATGAAATTAACATTGTGTCACTCATGTCTTAGAATATGGATTAATATATTACGTATAGGTATCCTGTAATCTTATCACATTTTATTGGTCTTAGTCATACTTTCCCTGTGTATGACTTAAATTTAGTGATAGACCAATAATGAAACCCGGAAAATCAAATCATATAACTAAGGCTTTGGATTCTGTTATCATATTTTCTTTTACGTTTCTTGCAAGATTATTTCATGTCTAAGGCAACAAATATCTGAAACTAACCAACAATTATGTAAATTTGGCATGAATAGTCGTCGTTTCTATGGGGGTACATTTTTTCATCCGTTATTGGAGGAGCTTTGGTGGACAAATATGGAGGAAAACGAATGATAGCTTGGGGTGTATTCTTGTGGTCTTTAGCCACTCTTCTTACTCCATGGGCTGCAAATCATTCCACAGCTAGCCTTCTAGCCGTTCGTGCTTTCTTTGGTCTCGCTGAAGGAGTTGCGTTTCCTGCAATGAACATCCTTTTATCAGGGTAAACTTTTATTACGTAAATGTTCATTCAGTTAAACCTTTTAGCACGTAAACTTTCATTCAGTTACGTAATTGCAATGAAAGTTTATTGCTCCTTAACCATTTTGTTAAACTTCCATTCCCGTCAATAATCCCATTATTTGTTTTTATTTTTGTATATTAACTTATAATTTTTCATCCTTTATGCAAGTATATGGATAATCGTAAAGCTAAAAACTTGTGTACATTTCTCTTTATTAGGTGGTTTCCATGTAATGAACGAGCTACCGCCGTCGGTTTATCTATGGGTGGATTTCACCTTGGAAATGTTGTGGGATTAGTGCTAACGCCTATAGTGATGGCATCAGTTGGACTTTCTGGCCCATTCTATCTTTTCTCCTCTCTTGGTCTTCTATGGCTAACAACGTGGACACTTGGGGTTACAAATGATCCTCAAGATAGTCCTTCTATAAGCAGTTCCGAGTTAAGATTGATTCAAGCGGGAAAAACAAAGGCTCCGCCCCCATTAAAGAAGGGTGAACTTCCTCCTTTACGCCTATTGCTGTCAAAAATGCCAACATGGGCCATCATTTTTGCTAATGTTACTAACAACTGGGTGAGTTCTATTTCCCTCCCTGTTTTTATAGGGTTATATGTATAAAAAATATACCATTTAAAAAAATAAAATAAAATTCTAATGTATTTTTATGGTTGCAGGGATACTTTGTTCTCCTCTCGTGGATGCCTGTTTATTTTAAAACTGTGAGTGTTGTTTTCATTTAGGATTTTCGGTTCTTATGTTTAAGCTACATTTCACACATGTTATTTTAATGTGGTTACTAATCTATGAAACGTTTTTGTGATAAATAGGTATTTAATGTTAACTTAAAGCAAGCAGCTTGGTTTAGTGCAGTCCCATGGGGAACAATGGCGTTCTCAGGGTATGTTGCTGGTGCTGCTTCCGATTATCTAATCAAAGCGGGCCACTCATTGACCTTTGTACGTAAAGTCATGCAGGTAATCTTCATACATGAATACTAAGGCGTTTTGTTTTTGTTTATTTATTTATTTATTTATTTATTTTTAATTTCTCGTTTACTTATATGATAAACATTCAAATGTGCAGTCAATTGGTTTCATTGGGCCAGGGTTGGCTTTGCTTTGCTTGAACTATGCCAAGACACCAGTGGCTGCGTCGGTTCTTATTACGGTGGCACTCAGCTTCAGCGCTTTCAGTCAAGCTGGATTCCTGCTAAATATGCAAGTAAGATTCATCTGCCATTAATGCCAAATATTTTGAATCCAAAGTCAAATTCGGACCTTTTTAGGTCAAGGGGGTGATGTTTGATTTATGACATATTTTGTGGGACTCACTCGTTAAACCATATGTTGTATCAAAGTAACCCTTTATTCTTGCGGAAGTGGCAGTTTCTACCAAATGGGTTGATTTGGTTTGTGTTTAATTAGAAATGGTTGAAATGGTAAAGGGGTCAAATGGGTTGAAATTTGCCAAGTCTATTTTTAATGCATTTATACTTCTAAATCATTATTCAATGATGATTAGATTAGTAGCATATGTTTTATTGCTGGTCATTGTGATCAACTCATTGGATATTTAGAATAATGATCTGTTTCAACCCTTGTCCACTTTGACCCTTTACGCTGTCTGTCCATCTTGCCACCTCTAACAAAAGCAAACACCGCTTATGAAAATATAAACGTAGAAAACAATTGTAGTACTACTCGTATTTTGCAGAATATGGTGTGATGTGTTTTATTTGTAAAGCATTTTCGCTAGAGTGAATTTCAAGTACTACTCTTTGAAATTAAACTATGAAATTAGTTCCCTAAATAAAAACTCATTTTTTCCCCCTCTTTCTGTCTTTTGCCAGGATATTGCACCACAATATGCAGGATTTCTACACGGTACGTATTTCCAACATCTTTTTACCCTGCAAGCATGCATGTATATTCACAGTATCTAGAAATTAATCTCTTTTTACATTCCAAAAAACAGGAATTTCAAACTCTGCCGGTACATTGGCTGCGATAATCAGCACAATCGGGACAGGTTACTTTGTGCAATGGCTGGGATCGTTCCAAGCATTCTTAACCGTTACAGCAGGCCTATATTTTGTCACAGCCATATTTTGGAACGTCTACGCTACGGGTGAACGAGTCTTTTAGATTTATTTAACATATACCCAAAAATGAACTCGATAACATGATACGATAGTTGTATTTTATTGATAGGGAGATCAAATTTAGCAATTCTTTCTTTTTTTCTTAGATCAGGAAGAAAAAGGGGTGGGGTTTATTTTGTTTAATGCTGTGAAAAATGTAAGTTATAACATAAAGGACACTGAAGGAATATTTGTTTGGTCTTTGTATTATTTTGTAAGAGTTTATTGCTTTCTGTCGGTTGTTTATTGGAACTTTGTAAGCGTTTGAGTACTTTTTAGGCCATTTCGGGGCATTCCACTGATATATGTTTCGTCTCACATTTAACTAATGTTCTAAACTTTACCAATGTATTACGAGTAGTTGGTATAGATTCGACAGAACACTTTTATATGTACAGGTCAACTGAAATGGAGGTGATTTGTAAAAAAGAAGCGTGTGCCTTTCTGCTTCTTTATAACATCACCAGACATATATGTTCAGTTCCAATCGCTGTCACCGAGTGCATTACATTGTTGTCTTCTGAATAAACTTTCTTGTCCTAACATGGTTCATGGTTAATATCACTGAGAGTTCGCGAGCCAGAAAGAGCCATTGTAAGCTCGAGCTCATCTTTTAACATCATTCTTCTAGCTCCATATTCTCTCTTTGCTGCCAACCCATACACAACCAGATGTCCTGTCTGAAAAATCAAGAGGAAGAATACTAGATGAGCAAATTCCAATCCGTTTTATAACAAACGGGTTGATTTGGGTTACATTATATCTCTAACATACCAAACGTGTAAAAACGATATATTTAGAGTAGATTATATAAATGGTCCCGGTGGTATAAATGAAATTATGGATTTCGTCCTTAAACTTTACGAATATTAGACAAATGGTTTTTGAAAATCATAACATGAACGGTTCATAAAAAAGACAGTTTTGCCGACATCCATTTTAGGAACCGTTTGGATGACAAGTTCCAAGACTACATACCATGTGTGTAATTTTGAAAAAGTTAAGAACGAAACTTGCAGAGTTGCAGAGATATATGCATACCAAAACGACCACTAAGGTAATTTACTACCCATTTAGAAACGTATTTCAAAACATAATAAAAAGGCAAGTAGAATTCGACCACCTATCTCTCGTATTACAGCTAAACTAAAACCAAATACTTCAATCTTATTAGAGAAGAGCAAACAGGATTTCACATATTTATGTTATTGAACTTAAAAAGGTCATCGAAGTTTCAAGTGCCATTATAAATGTTGGAACTTATGAGAGTTTGAAAAGTTTTCCAACTATCCCACATAGGTGGAGTTTGTAAATAAAAATAGATATATATTTACATGTACATACACAAGATTGGTTTGGACTAAAATGAATTCTAGTCCACTTACTTGGGTGGTGAAGTAGCGGAAGTCTAGAGCTGGCAAATCGTGTCTTAACAGGTCTTAACAGGTTTGGAGCGCGCGAATAACATAAGTTTCAAACATGAAATAAGTTAAATATTGAACCCTAAAATACTAAAAACAATTATTTTAAAAAATAAAAAAATTGCATAGTACATTTTTTCTCTTAACAGGTCTTAACAGGTACCCAATTTGCCAGCTCTGCGGAACTACTTCTCCTCAACATCAAGGGGACTAGGATACGTTTCGTCTTTATTTTTATCCTTTTTTTTAACAAACTTATATTATTATCGGCTATATAAAGCAAAAGTCGTATGAAATTACAATTAATAATAGATGTTAGAGTGAATCAAAATCCTTTTTTTTAACAAACTTATATTATTATCGGCTATATAAAGCAAAAGTCGTATGAAATTACAATTAATAATAGATGTTAGAGTGAATCAAAGTTGTATCATATTACAATTAATAAAAGATGTTAAAGTGAATCGAACTTACTATTTCTATGAATGATTTGTGGTCTGTTTGGGATTGCTTATTCTTTACTAACACCAAATTTTATCTACTTATTTCAAAGTTGATTTATGATCTGTTTGGGGGACTCATTTTTAAAACCATATGTCGTTTCAAAGTAACCCTTCATTCTTGCAGAAGTGGCAAGAGGTGGCAGTTTCTACCAAATGGGTCGATTTGGTTTGTGTTTTATTAGAAATGGTAAAGGGGTCAAATGGGTTGAGATTCACAAACTCTATTTTTAATGCATATATACTTCTAAATCATTATTCAATGATGATTAGATTATTAGCATATATTTTATTACTGGTCATTAACTCATTATGATCAAATGGTAAAGGGGTCAAATGGGTTGAGATTCCCACGTAGGTGGAGTTTGTAAACAAAAAAAGATATATATGTACAGGTACAGACACAAGATTGGTTTGGACTAAAATGAATTCTAGTCCACTTACTTGGGTGGTGAAGTAGCGAAGTAGCGGAACTACTTCTCCTCAACATTAAGAAACGTTTGGATCACAAGTTTCAAGAGTACATACCATTTGTGTAACTTTGAAAAAGTTAAGAACAAAACTTGCAGATATATATACATACCAAAAGGACCACCTAGGTGACTTACTATCCATTTAGAAACATATTTCAAAACATAATAAAAATGCCTAATTGAATTCGACCACTGATCTCTCGTATTTCAGCTAAACTAAAAACAAAAACTTCAATCTTATTAGAGAAGAGCAAACAGGAATTCGAGTATTTATGTTATTGAACTTAAAAAGGT
Source organism: Artemisia annua (assembly GCA_014162995.1). Classification (NCBI taxonomy): domain Eukaryota; kingdom Viridiplantae; phylum Streptophyta; class Magnoliopsida; order Asterales; family Asteraceae; genus Artemisia; species Artemisia annua. Next base: position 87,350 of record LBNU01008962.1, read on the forward strand.
CATTGAAGTTTCAAGTGCCGTTATAAATGTTGGAACTTATGAGAGTTTGAAAAGTTTTCCAACTATCCCACATAGGTGGAGTTTGTAAACAAAAATAGGTATATATGTACAGGTACATACACAAGATCAGTTTGGACTAAAATGAATTCTAGTCCGTTTACTTGTGTTAGCGAAGTAGTGTAGCTACTGATTAACACATGTTAGGGGACTAGAATATGTTTCGTCTTTATTTTTTTTAATTTTGTAATTTCATATAAGGGTAAAAATCAATTACAATAAGATTGCAGGCAAACGAGCAACAAGCTGTGCCGCAACCCAAACTTATATTTTTTTTAACCATTTTTTTATCCATTTTTTTTTAACAAACTTATATTATTATCGGCTATATAAAGTAGTCTTTATTTTTATCCGTTTTTTTTAACAAACTTATATTATTATCGGCTATATAAAGCAAAAGTTGTATGAAATTACAATTAATAATATATGTTAGAGTGAATCAAAGTTGTATGATATTACAATTAATAAAAGATGTTAAAGTGAACCGAACTTACTACTTCTATGATGATTTGTGGTCTGTTTGGGAATGCGTATTCTTTACTAACACCAAATTTTATCTACTTATTTCAAAGTTGATTTATGGTCCGTTTGGGGGACTCATTTTTAAAACCATATGTCGTTTCAAAGTAACCCTTCATTCTTGCAGAAGTGGCAAGAGGTGGCAGTTTCTACCAAATGGGTCGATTTGGTTTGTGTTTTATTAGAAATGGTAAAGGGGTCAAATGAATAGATTATCAACATATAATTTATTATTGGTCATTATGATCAACTCATTGGATATTTAGATTTTAATGACCTGTTTCAACCCTTGCCACTATGACCTGTTTCGAGCACAGGCTATCGGGTGTTTACTGGAATGTTGTAAGCGCTTGACTACTTTTTAGGCCATTTCGGGGCGTTCCACAAATACGACTCA
>LBNU01008968.1:3418-24951 GCA_014162995.1 Artemisia annua
CGTAGCTCCGGCCCACGAGGCCCAAAGCCCAATACGTATTTATGGAACGGATTGGTGATATCTTCTAAACTAGGAGGATATTTACCAAATATCCGATATAGGCGGACACGCCTTGGAGTAAGGAACAAGTAACCCTTATCGGTTACACGCCTATAAATAGAGGGGACCCTAACCCTCGCAAAGGTACGATTCAATACGCAATTCCAACTCTTAAACCCTAAAACTACGATTACTTACTCTCACGCCGGAGGATAATCGGGGGAAACAATCCCTCGATAAGCCTAACGGTGCTTCTTGTTTTTCTTAGTGCGCAGGTTCCAAAGCACTAAACATCCGAATTGGTACTCAAGCCAAGTCTTGCCAACTTTTGTATCAACACTTGTCGTTAACATCATATCTGTGAAGTATATGCTTCAAATCTTAGGCCAAACGCTTGATATCTTCAGCTGATATATGTTTTTCCAACACCTACTACCAGACACCTTAGCACCTAATCCTGCTTCCTCTTCCCTTTGCCCTTGGGATCAGATGTGCCTTCACCAGCCCCCTTGTTCCTCAGCACCTTCTCAACATCCTTGGCCTTCATCTCAGGCGGCCATAGCTTCTTGCAAACCAGCCCCAATACTTGTGGAGGTGGTTTTGACAACCTCTTGGCAGGTTGAGGAACTGGTATCTGTCTCATCCCAGCCACAACTCATTCCATCTCTTTTGTCAGAAGCTTTGAAAGAGGTGGTGGTTCGAAAGGACCTTCATCCAAGTCCTCAATGAACAGCAACTCCAAACGCTTTATCTCATCAGGGGTATCTGAATCATATACCCAGCGTGGAAGTTGTGCTAAATCATCCTCTGAGTCAGAAGATGAAGAAGGAAGTGGTGCTGGAGGTGGTGGTGGTGGTGGTGGAGGAGGAGCTGGTACATCATGTCTCCTTTTCCGTGCTTCCTCCTTGGTTCTCCAGCCACGCCTTCGTCTAACAGGCATTGGTGGTGGTGGTGGAGGAGGTGGAGGGGCATTGTGATGATCTAAAAAATCTGAAGAGGAATCGGAGGAGATTTCAATAGGATTCATGTTTGTGAGAGATTGGGAGGATTTAGGGATTAATTAAAGATTAAAGTGGAAGATATGCGTATATTGTGAGTTATGGCCTTATTTATAGACGTGATTTGAGCATTAAGTGAGATTTAATGGAATTTAATGGGGACGGTTGGAGAGTAAAAATTTTAAAAAAATACCTTCTAGATGCTGCGTTGACCATAAGCATAGATACTTACTGAGGTAATTAGTTTCTGCGGATGAAGGGTTACTGCTGATACTTTTGTAATTGGTTTCTGCGGAAGGATGATTACTGCGGATTAATTTTTCAACTGGTTTCTGCTGATTGACCACTACTTACTTCTGGCTGACTCTTGGTTGCTGCTGAAAGGTAAAAATTGGGTTTATTTGGGCGGTACTTGAAAGTCAAAATTGGTCAAAGATTCGCTCCACGATCCTTTGCCAATTCATTACCACGATTGGGTAACTTCCATAAATACCCTAACGTGTGTATCCCACGCCCAAAATAACTGATTCACTCTGCCTTTATAATCTCCCCACTTCATAACTTCCCATCATTCATTTCCACGCAACTCTCCATTACCATTTACACAGTACTCTTTTCTCCAATGGCTGCCCTAGAATTCAAAAAGGATCACAACAAAGTTGCCTACTTAGGAAAAGGAAAAACCAAGGATCATGAAATCTTTGAGTCCATGGTGGATTTCTTGAAAAGATCCAAAATCCATTTTGCTCTCACATGTAGCCCTGACCTCCTTTGTGAGTCTCTTGTTCGCCAATTTTGGGCAACTACTAGAAGAGAACCTGAAGAAGAGCCAACAATGTGGCCTGCAACTATTGATGGGGTCGCGTATAGGGTCACTGAGGAGTTGATTCGTACTAAGCTTCAGTTGAATGATAAATATGGTGTCTATCATAATGATGGGGAACTCATACTTATGGGGTTGCAGGACATTGGATATCATGGAGAAGTTACTAATGCTTGGTACAAGGGTAGGTTGTGCCCCAAATGGAGATTCTTGATGCATACCATGTTGCAGTGTCTCAGCCCAAAGTCAGGAGGATGGGATCAATTCTCCACTCATCTTGCTGGTGCCATTGTCTGTTTATCAAAGGGTACTACTTTTGATTTTTCAAGATATATTTTTCAATGTATGTGTGATAATTTTAGTGCTAAGAAACATAAGTTCTTAATGTATCCTAGGTTTTTACAAGTAATAATAGGGATAGAGACACAAGATAGGACACATCACCCCATTGTCCCTCTAACTACTAAAGTCTTTTCTAACATGCTTAGTGAGTTTACAGGGGAACATAAGCCTCTTTTGCCAGCTATGTTGCCTGGTGGCAATAATGCTAAAACAGGGGATGCTGCTGATGGTGGTCAACCACCTCAACCTAATGCTGCTGATGGGATTGCACCAGTTGCTGCTGATGCATCTACATCAGTTGCTGCTGAGGCAGGGACATCCTCATCTGTAGCTGCTGGTCCTTCCAATGCTGCTGATGCAACTGCATCTGCTGCTGAGGATACTCAGCAACCATCATCTCCCAGACCTGTTGCTCCTACTAAGCAAGTCAATATCCCTGCAGACCCTAAATAGTCTGTTAATGAGGATGTTGATGACACCTTTGACCATATGACCACCAGTCCACCTCATGTGTCTGAACAATCATTAGATGAGCCCCTTATGGAACCTTATGTTAAGCCTACTTTTACTTCACTTTATGAGTCTCATGATGTGCCGTCTACTTCTCACATACAGAGATCTCCTAGTCCAACTAGAGAGGTTTTTGTTGAGAAACTTAATACTACTGATGGTCTTCATGTTTCTCCTGATAGGTCCCAGGATGCTCCTAAATCAGCCGGTAATTCTGCTGATGGAGCTGAGGACCCTGTTACTCTCACCAATGTATATGCTTTACTTGGCAGGTATGTAAAGTAGGTTGACAATTTGGAGAAGGAGCTAAAAAAAACAAAGACAACTCTTGGGGGTCAGATTTCTGCTCTTCAGACCAGGGTTAAGGATTTGGAGGATTAATTGGTTCAAAAGAAGAAAAGGAGATTGGTGATAGAATCCGAGGATGAAGAAGAGGATGTAGACCCTCTCATTGTGCTAGCAGATGCAACTTTGGCACAGCAAACACCTTCTCCTAAGGCCAAACATGCTGATAAGTCCAAGGTGAAGGCTCCCATTTTCACTCAAAGGAAGAAGAGGCGCCAATATCTCAACAAGGCTGCAAAGATTGATTCTGCTCCAGTTGTTGATCCAGTGGTTCAGTTGGATGCTGCAACAGGAGATGACTCCATGGATATTGATTCCACTGATATTCCTGCTGACACTACTAAGCCTATTCCTACTGAAGATCTCACCATGGATTCTGCTGATCAACCTTCTACAAAGTTTGACTCTGTTGCTGCTCCTACTGATGCTGATACTTCTTATGTTCCTACTGATGTAACTCCTATCACTATTCCTGCTGATGACACTTTGCCTAAGGTTTCTGCTGATTCACCTAGAGTTTCTGCGGATCCACATGCTAGTTCAGTTTCTACTGGTGCTACTAAGGGTAAAGCAGTCATGATTGAGGAAAGTCTTCCCTCCAGGATAAAGTCCAAGACAGAGCTTGAATTGGAAGACTTGAGTGCAAGAGTTGCTGCTAAGTTAACTGAGCAAGAGTTGGCAGATGAGGCTAAAAGGCAAGAGGAATTAAAACTCTCTGAGATAGTGGCAAGAAGGGTGCAAGAAAACTTGGATAAATCTGCTTTGGATTCTTTGCCTGCTGAGAGAAGGGAAGAGTTGGATGTCTTATCCTCACAGTTCACTCCAGACACCTGGGAAAATATTGCTTCTCATGTTCTTCATAATCCAGGATTATCTCAGAAGGTCTTAGGTGAAGATTTTGAGATGGAGAATTATGTACAGCAAATGGTTGCTAGGGGTGTACATAAGAAGAAAGCTGAAGCTAAGCGGAAGGCAAGAGAGAATAGAGAGAGGCCTATGACACAAGCACAGCAAAGGGTGTACATGAGAAATGTTGTGAAGAATCAAAGTTGTGCTATCCGGAGTTCTGGCTATACTTGGAAACAAATAAGGGCTATGGAGGATTCTGTATTAATTGAGGAATATAATAAGATTCAGAATGAGATCCTTAGAGTTGGTGGTCAGCCTAAGAGATTGAAATTTCCTGAACCTGCTAATGACCCTAAGGTGGTTTCTACTGAAACTGTTATTCCTACTGACTCCACTCCTTTGGTAGATTCTGCTGCACCAGAGGTTTCTACAGCAGCATCTGTTCCTCCTGAGCCATCTATTCCTGCTGATTCATCTATTCCTACTCAGGAGACTGCAACTACTGAAGATGTTGCTGATGATGAAGAATCTTATTCCTCTGTAGCTGAGGAATCTAATTTAACTGCTGATGAGTCAGAGACCATTGATACTACTGATACATCTCAGCCATCAACAACTGAGGTTCCTACATCCACTGAAGCTGCTACTACAAAGGAATCTTCTCCTATTTCTACTCCTGGTAAAAGGCAGAAGAGACGTGCAAGAAATAGGAAGTCCACAGCTTTAGCTATTCCTGCTGAGGATGTCTCCTTTATTGAGCATGCAGAGGATGATGGTGAGGACCCAGAGCTATGGGTTCGTTTAGTGAAATGGGAGTTGTCTCCAGCTGCATTTGGGAAGAACAGGTCAACCTTGTGCATAGAGAGGATGGATCTGTCAAGTGTTTCTTATTTCTCAGTGAGATCCTTTCCATAGTGGATAAGGATGATCTTCTTCACCTATATGGTTGGGTCACTGATTATTTCAGAACACATACACCTCAGGGATGTGGGCTATTTCTTCTGGGTGATCTGTATACACTCTTTGATTCCTCTTACTATGTTGGCAAAGGATTTAAGGTTTGGAGAGGCCATGCTGATTGGGTTATTGCTAGTTGGCAATATTTCCCCCTCTGCAAGGTTCATATGATCTATACTATGGCTGGGAAGGCATTATACATGTTTGCAGATTCTCCCTATCCACTTACAGAGGATACAGTGAGACAGCTGCTTGAGGTGAAGTTGACTGTTCCTGCTGATATGGTGGGTAATGACATGACTAATGCTGTAGAACTTATAAAGAAGATAAGGAGGAATTTGCTTGTGAAACAACAATTGGCATCTCAGCATGGATTCAGAATTGAACATTCACTGGGGTAATTTGGTGTTGTTATATAATTTTCTTTCTTTCCTTATTATTCTTTAAAAAAATAATAAATAAATAAATAAACTAACTTTTCTTTGTAGTTTTGCCAATCTTTGTTGTATACAGGTACATATGTTGGTTATATGGTTATCAACTCACCATGATGTTGACTGTTCCATCAAAGAGTTGGCTAGTCCAAAGGGTACAGCTTTGGTAAAGACACATCAAATCTGTTGATAGCTGTAATGGTTTGCTCAAAACCATAGGGTTCTCAACTCACCCATGCTTAATTGCTGAGAGTTGAAATGGTCATCAATTCACCATGGTTCTTATCCTATGGAAATCCAAAGAATTGACTAGCCCACATGTATATGGCTTGTGGTAAAGGCAGTGGAATACCATATTTGGTTATCAATTCACCAAGGTGATTTCCTCAACCAAAGAATTGGCTAGTCCTGAGCAAACGGCTACAGGTAAAGACATGTCAAATCTGTTTATGGCTGTGATGATTTGCCAAAAATAATTAGGGTTTTTCAACACTCCAATGATTCATGTTCTGAGTGTTGGACTGGTTTCTAGTTCACCAGGGTGATGTTATGATTCCACCAAAGGACTAGCTAGCCCAAGAGTGAATAGCTACTTGGTAAAGGCTTATCAAATCTATTCTTGTTGCTGCTGATTCTGTTGCTGCTCAAAGATAGGAGTTGCTGTGGAATCTTGTTCTTCATTGCTGCTACTTGTTGCTGCTGATATTGAGTTGGTTGCTACTTGTAGTTCATTTTGCTGCAATCCTCATAATCTGGATGTTAGGCGATCTATCAAGAATCTTGAACTTAACATTGTCAAATTCAAGATTAGGGGAGGATTGTTGGGAATTCTAGAAGTTACTGCTAAAGAATGCTACTGACAGGTTCCTGCGGATAGCTTTAGTGGTTCCTGCTGACAGAAGTGTTCCTGCGGATACTTTGTTCCTGCGGATATAGTTTATCCGTGGCTTTAATATAAATAGAATTTAGTTATTTTGAGACAAGATATGTAGGATATCTGTTATAGTTTTAACATTATTTGTTTCTTGTAAGAGAGTTTAGGGTTTCTTGTAGTATAAAAGGAACCCTTGGCCAATGCACTATGTACGTTTTCAGAAAACAATATTAGTTGATAATAAACGATCCATAGAGCATCAAAGTGTTTTTAGTATTTCGTGTATTGCTTGTATTTGAATTCCGCTATAGAATACAAGTTGCAGAGATTCTCTATTAGTGTGTTTGTGATTACATAGACATTACTAACGATCCACAGGCTCTAAGATCTATCAAGGTCTAAAGATTCAACAAATTGTTTATAAAAATATAGTTTACTTGAATTTAGGACAAGTTTTGCAAACGTTTACATGCATAGAGGTATATATTGTAAATTCCTGAAACTAGAAAGTCTAGGGACTGTTTTTGACATTCCTTAGAAGTTATAAGTGCAAGGACCCTTTTTGCAAAGTTTTGAAACCTTATGATAGAAAGTAAAACAATATATATAGTTAAAAGGACTAGTTATGCAAATATAGTTAACTTGAGGGTATAATAGGTAAATATTAAAAATTAGTATACTCTTAGGACTATTTTTTTTCATTTCTCTAAAATAATTAAGTTTAGGGACTATTTGTGCAAAAGTTAGATAGTTATATGCTTAAATGTTTTAAGTTTATAAGTTTAGGGTAGAAAATGTAAATACATATATTTAAAGGATATAAATGGAATATTTTCATATAAGTATCAAAAACCTATTTTTCTAGTTAAAACATAACACAACACTAGGGAGCTTCATGCGAGGAGTACTATATGGATATTTCGTTTTGACGAGTTTGCTGGGTTTACGATTTAAAGTGCCCTGGCTCCTCAAACGATTTGCATATACTTCTGAGATATGATAGCCCGAACGATGTTATGTTATAACTAAAACTCAATAACAACATAACTCAATACTAGGGAACTTCGTGTGAGGAGTTATATACTTTTGAATTATGATGGCCCGAACGGTATTACGTTGGCAGCATAATACAATAGTAGGGAGCTTCATATGAGGAGTTATACTTCTGGATTACGATGGCCCGAACGGTGTTATGTTATATGTAAAACCATAAGAGTGATTAGTTAAGTGATGCGTTGATATCAAGCGGTGAAGCTTAAACACGGATCGTTGTCCCAACGAGGGTTGAATTGATCTTGTCACTCTAGTCGTGAGTTATGTGAGATGAATAAGTTGAAAGAATAGATTTGGTTTTTGTTTATACTACGAAAACTTGTTTGAAACTTAAATGGAATAAAGAACGAGATTAAAAGCAATAAGTTGAACAAGAAAAGGAAAACATAGAACTAAACATACTTAATGAAAATGAAATTAAACCTTCTAAGTATAAAAGAAAGTAAAAAGGAAAATGTTTTTGTAGTTTTGAATTTAATTAAACTAAAAGAAAAGTTAAACTAAAGAAATGATTAAAGATATAACGTACTAAGATTCAAACTAATAAGAAAAGAAATTAAACTAAGTTAAATAAAACTAAAAAGGTTTTAAGAAATTTCGGCAGAGTTCCGTTTAGAAATAAACTAAACGAAACTTCACTCGATGAAACGATGAAGTAATTAAAAGCCAAGCTCGGCTTAGAGAACTACAAAGACTTAACACAAAAAGAAACTAAAAAAAACTCGCAATTTTAAAATGATACTCGCGAAACACTTAAACAAAACAAACCATACTCGCTAAATATGGATCCTTACTCGCAACTAAACTCATACTCGCAACCTTTTGAAACCAAACTCGCAAATTAATTTTGATACTCGCAAAGAAAGGGTTGCCAAGGTGGATACTCGCAACAAAAATTGCTTACTCGCAATGAATATGATACTCGCTAGATGAAACAACCATACTCGCAAGAACCAAAAATTACCATACTCGCAAGAAAAATCCTATACTCGCAAATTAGGGCTCATACTCGCAAAAAACACTTAGACTTTCCATACTCGCAAATACCTAAATTCCTTACTCGCAAAAAATAATTTTTAGACACTGATGAATTTTTTTACGTAAAACTAATGAATAAAATTGATAAAAACTTATAAAGACTTAATAAGAAACTAGTTTTAGACACTAACTAAGCTACCAAATAAGCCACGACACCAAAATAAACCCTAACCCATTCTACAAACCATACGAATTCAAAACCATGCAAAGGTGGTGAAACTCTTATATAAGCTTTTGTAGATTATGAAGATATATGTAAATAACGATTTATAAAAGCTAGAATAAGCTCAAAATAGATGTAAAGATTGAAAATAAGAGGCGAAAATAAGAAAGTTTAAGACATGAAAATAAGCTTGCATAAAATAAGACTTACTCTAATACAAAAAATAAACTAAGACTAACTAAAAACTAACTAACTTTAAAATGAAGTTAAGGGGTCCTATTTAAAGGGGCCAAGGAGGCTTCCTTTTTTACATTGTGTACGCTTCGCCCCCTAGACTTTTATCATTCATGAAAACTACACATAAACTTCTATTACAAAGCTACTAATCTTTCTAAGAATTAAACTTAAGTCCTTGTAACTTGAGGTAGCGTGTTGACGTGCTTTCCAAAGGTCTTTGAAGACTTAAAAGTGATCACTTGCTCGAATTTGTGAAGCTTATCTTGAAAATTAACTTTGAGCTTCGATTAAGCGTCTCTTTTATTTTCTTGAGCCTTTAAGGAATAAATTCGTCGTCACGGGCTTTTCTTAAGTAAATTTCATCTCTGGCTTGACTTTAAGACTCTTTTCCACATCTCGTGCTCGTTTAGGGCTTTTTGGTTGATTTTCACGTTGTTTTTGCAATATCCTTCCCTGCACAGTCACAAACACAAAAACACGATATCTTTGGCGTTTAACGTTAGTTTTTGGTCTAATACAGCCTGAAAATGGTGAATAAAAGGTATGTGAATAAGCACATACCAAAATCCCCCAGACTAAGGTATTGCGTGTCCTCACGCAATGTAATCACATCACACTTTAGAGATAAATAATTTCACACCTCTCTTTACTAACTTTGAAAAGTAGCAAAACGTTCAAGAGAGATATGAAATCATTTATTCCCTAAAACGCCCCGGTTTTCCATTTTTGACTATGTACATCATATATTACACTACTTTAGCTTATGACGGTGTGCTTGACTTTCATTATCTTTCAATAACGATTAAGGGTCATAGAGTAAGAACACGATTCATAGAAAAGTGACCGATTGGATAAAATTCATCGTCCCTGATTTTTCACAAGCCCCCAAACTAAGCGTAAAAACGGATCATTATTTAATTATAAATTAGATGCCAACGATACCCATGGAAGTTACTCGTGTACCGCTTGCTCCCATTTTCCTATTTTTGTATCTCATTATTTTATTTTTTTGAGAGAAATGAATTTCTTCATAAGCATCTCGTTTCATATTTTTTTAGTCCGATAAAGATACCAAATTCAAACGCTAAGTAGTTATCGATCTTCTCATAAGAAGGTTTGCTCGAGAAATGTGGTCCACATCAAGGATATTGAATACATACAAAGACTTTGGAATACATCAAAAATAGACATAAGTTGGCGAGTACATTTCACGTGCACCTCATGCGTCCGATCTAGGATCGTAACATGCACCTCACGCGCGACCAACTTTAGTCTTAACACTAGAACTCATGATCCATAAATCTTCAACATACATCCTTATTCTTTCTTTTCTTTTTCTTTTTCTTTTCTTGATACTTTTTTTTTTCACTTTTTTCTTTCTTTTTCTTGCCTTAGTAACTTCTCAACTCCGAACCTTCACGGTTTCAATCCAAGACCTACCGCCAACTGCTAGGGTTGGAATCTAGGATCCAAGGTCCGATCTCAATCCGAAGTCTTAAAGCACCTTAGCTCATACATAACAACGGGCTTTTGGGTAGCTCCGAAACCACATGCGTACTACGCTTATTCAACGATATACAATACAACTCAATTGACGTGTATCCATGATGTGTACCCAATTTCCCAAGCAAAGATTCTCTTAAGAAGATAAAGAACTACTCATCGGCTAAACCTAACATCTTTAATTAGCACACAAGATATGGGGTGAAACAAGCTGATGGGAACGAAAGGCCACAAGTACCTTCGATGAGCTTTAAAGAGAACCACTACTCCACGTATGGTAACTAACTTCTAAATAAACACTATCATATCTCATTCTCCGCATTTTGAAAATCTCAAATAATGAGATCCGCGGATACTTAGCCGATAATTTTAAGCCATGCATATATAAAGTAAAGTACGGGAGCCGACAAAAGAGTAGCTCCTTGTGTACAAAACTAGCAAAAGCTTTTATGATCATCTTTGGTTAAGGGAACATGCTAGGGCTCAACACGCCCGGATCAAGTCAAAATTTTTATTCCCACTCTTACCTAGTAGGAAAGTCAAACTCGGTGTCAAAACTTTTATTCTATTTTTGTATTTTTATATTTTTCTCATTTTTTTGTGCTTTTTGCTTTGAAAATTTTCAAAATTTTTCAATTTTTTTGGATTTTTGAGGAAAAACGGGGTTGCGTAAGTAAACGACAAAGGTGAAAGTGCTAGGTCAATCAAATCGAAGATTCACCCCCCCAGACTAAAGATAAACATTGTCCTCAATGTTTTCAAGGTAAGGGTAATCCTAACAATAAATCTAAGGCCGTTTATTAAGTATGCCAAAGATACCATTAGTCGATAAGATTTGGATATAGGATTTCCAAGCAAGCAGCAAGACATGGGACTCGAGTGGAGATGAGACGATCCACGAGCACGAGAGTCATCATGAATTGGGGAAATCCTGCACAAACACAAACAACCAAGCAAACACAAGATTGGAAGAGGTCGCCCTCCTCGCGTTACTTATTAGATAATAAAATAAAAAGGATAAGCATGGGGTGCCTCCCACGAAGCGCTTGTTTAGTAACGAGTCGTATAGCTTAGACTCGCCCCGAATTTACTTGTCCTTGGGGGAGCAAATGAAACACACGGCTTGAAAAGCGACGATGCCGGGATCAAAAACAACATCCTCACTCCCGGGGGAATGACGGATGGGAGAAACAACAGCATAGGTAAGATAAGGAAGAAAGATCATAACAACGATTTCGAGGTCAAATTCAAAGAGATCCTCAGGGGTAAGCACAACTTTCTCCTTAGTCTTATAATCATCCTTCTTCAAATTTTCATCAACAAATTCTTCAATAGTAACGTAAGAAGCAAGGATGTCGGGCTGGAGCCCATAAGAGTCCTTACAAGGTAATATACCGGGTTTAAAAATTTTATCTTCTGAAAGGAACGATAATGAAGTATCAACCACGGTAAAAGATGATGAATCCTTAGTCGATGACAACTTAGTAGGCTCAGAAACTTCTTCAATTCTTGATGGAGTCGGATCGACTGGAGTTAAAAACTCATCGTGAAGAGAATTAACCATATGATGAACATTTGTAACCTCGGGTTCCGTAACAGACTCGTCACTATCCTTAATCTGAATATCGAAGAGCGGATTGTCTGAAATCATAGTAAAATCTGGTTCGAGATCAAATAGAGGATTGGTGAAAGTTGTTTTGAAAGTTTCAAGAACAAGGTTATCTGATTCATTTGAGGTTTCATCAATTTCTGAAAGAACATCGATCTCTTCTGGAGAGAAGTCACCTCTCTCATCCGGTGTGAAAGAGAGATTAGAAAAGTCGGGAATATTTGGTTCAGAAAATGAGGTGGGATTGCCACACTGAGGGATTTCTTCTTCAACGTACTCGATTTCTCCACAAGACAAGGAAGTATAACCTTCGTCAGACTCGGAACATATCTCATCATGATTATCAATGGACTCATCAGTAACTTCATCGTTCTTCGGAGGGAGAGGAGGTAATGGTTCTTCATGTAATAAACTTTCAAGAAAACGAATATCTCCCTCCGGATCAAAGTTAGTATCATCAACCATCGTCGAATCGGAATGATTTTTAGCAAGACAAGCCTCGATCTCATCTGAAAAGACATCACTCCTCTCAACCGGCGTGGGAGAAGGAGCGATAGAATCGGAAATGAGAGGATCAGAGGATGGAGTTTCGGTTGAAATAGAATTATCATTAACAAGAGAAGTATCGACCTCTTCCACAACAGAATCACTTCCCTCGATCGTAGTGAGAGAAGGATTGGAAGAGTCGGGAATAGGAGATTCAGGAGATATAATGCCACGTTCATAAAGAAAGGCTCGTATTCTCAGTGCATTCTCTTCTGCTAACAATTCTTCCATGCTTTTGCTGCCATCATCCTTGACGGTTGTGTTGAAATATGATGAAGTACTGTAAAACTTCCCAATTTGAATGGACGCCTCGTCATCATCATCATTGTAAATGAAGGGCTTACGATATTGAGAGCTTTCTTTAGATGCTCGTTCTTCAGCTAAAAGTTCTCCATACGTTTTCTGATGAGAGTCTTCTTGGGTAAGTTCATTGTTCAATTTCTCAAATGCGATCATCATATCTTGAAATTTTTGGTGAACATCAGGAGAAAATGGACAGTTGGTGCTAAGGTGCGAACCTCCACAATACTCACACTCGTATGATTGTTGTAACGGATTTGGTGGATGTTGAAATGAATCATGATTGAAATACGGTTCTTGCTCATAAGTGTTTTGAGGAGGTAAGTAAGAATCATTTTGAGGGTAATTGGAAAAGTTCGAATTGAAATTTTGAGAATATGAATTTTCATCTTCGACAGCACAAAACAAACAATTTCCATTAATAAGACTTCTACCACACCTCATGCAAGTACACCGTTGACAACAATTAGAAGTCGGATCCAAACGATTTCCACATCCTTCACAGAACGAAGATAAGTCGAGCGGAGGTGGGTAGTTGTAAAAATTTGAAGGATAGTCGAATGAATTCGGGTTTTGATCATAAGAGAATGAATTACTTGAACCACAAAACAAACAACTTCCGTTTTGAATATCGTTACCACACCTTACACACGTACAATATCGACACGGTGAACCATAGAGTGGTTCACCACAACCAACACAAAGTATCAATGAATCCATGAGAATTAAACAAAAGAGGGGGAAAGAGATAGAATTAAACGATTAGAGGATAAGAAGATTATTTTTGGATTTTTATGTTGGAAAAACGAAAAGTGAAATAAAAGTGAAAATCAATTTTTGAAAAGTAAAATCTTTTTGGATTTTTAATTTTAGGAAAAAGGGAAATCAAAAGAAAAACAAATTAGAAGAGAAAATATTTTTGTGTTTTTATATTTTGAAAATATTTACAAAAGCGTTAACTTCTCGAAAGAAGGATCTTCAAAACACATTACTCAAACGATCGAACGACTAAATCTTATCAACCGCTCCCCGGCAGCGGCGCCATTTTGATTAGAGCGTTTTTCAAGCGGTGAAGCTCGTAAACTCGAGTCGTAGTCCCAACGAGGGTTGAACTGATCTCGTCACTCAAGACCGTGAGCTATGTGAGATGAATAGGTTTAAAAGATGGTTTTGTTTTGTTTATACTACAACGACAATTTAAAAGCGGTTAAAGTAAAGGAAAGCGATAAAGCGACGCAAAATAAGTAAACAAGTAAAGAGACATGTAATAAAGCGACTAAAGAAAGCGGTAATTAAAGTGCGATAAGAAATGAAAGCGGTAAATGAATTTAAAAGACAATGTGTTTGCAAAGCGACGCGAATAAGTTTATTAAGCTTGAGGTAAAAGTTTGTGACGAGTTATTTTCCTTTCTCGAGATTAGTTGTCAATTAATCTTTTGAAAAGTTAATAACTCTAAACGAATGAATTAATCGTTCAAAGGTTTTGTCTTCGAATAATTAAATCACACGTCTAAGTAATCTTTCGATTATTTATCACAAACGTTTAACGCTCTTACTTAACTCACAAACTCGAGCTACTAAGCAAACACGTTTAGAAACTACTCGTGACTCATGTTAAAAACGTAAAGCGATAAATAAATGAAAAGACTTGTAAAACATTTAACGTTAATAAAGTTGAAAACTATAAATGAAAAGACGTAAGACTTATATAAGAAAAACGACACTAAAAAGATTTTAAGAAAATTCGACAGCATAACGTTTAGATTTTAAAGAAATAAAGACCTCACTCGATGAGACGATGAGGGGAACTCGTGCCTAACTCGGCATAAAATAAAAATGAAACTCGAAAGGAAGTGAACCAGACCATACTCGCTATACAACAACCCATACTCACTAGAAGCCTAAAACCATACTCGCTATGAACCTAAGAAAACCATACTCGCTATAAAACTTACACATACTCGCTAAAATGAAATCCATACTCGCTATTAAAAAGTCCCATACTCGCTATAAAAAATCTCATACTCGCTAACCTTATGTTCCATACTCGCTAGAATTTACTAAATACCAAACTCGCTAAATCCAAAACTCCTTACTCGCTAAATTGGTTACCACAAACTCGCTAGACCTAAAAACTACCATACTCGCTAGAATAATGAATCCATACTCGCTAAAACTTTTACAACTCGCTAAACCCTAAATCTATACTCGCTAAACTCAAAAATAACGTGTTTGAAACTTTATTACGTGAGACCAAAGATTAAAACTACCAAAATCTAATAAAAGCTAGATGAAGAACAAGTTTAGAAGAAGCTAAATAAGCTTTTATAAGCCAACGACACAAAACAAGCCCTAACTCATTTTCTAATCTTTTTCGAATGGAAAACATGCAAAGGTGGTGAAAAGTTTATAAAAGCTCTAAAGAAAGATTAAGAACATGTAAATAAGCTTAAAAGATTAAAGAAAAGATTTAAGAACGCGAAAATAAGCTAAAGATAAGACATGAAATAAGTTTGCATTAATAAAAATTACACTAAGACATGAAAATAAGCTAAACTACACCTACCTAACCTCTACTCCTAATCCTAATCTAATCTAATCTAATGCTTACAAATGAAGCCATCCAAGAGATATATCAAGCTAGGGGGTTACAAGTTTGCTTACGTGTACGCTTTGCCCCCTAGACTTTTACAAGTTATGAAATCATCATCAAACTTCTATTACAATACCAATAAACGTTTAAACTACTAAATGTAAACTCATGTAACTTCGAGGCATTGTGTTGACGTTTATTTCAAGTCTTCAAAGATGTAAAAACGTTCACTTGCTCAATTTTGGAAAGCTTCTTCTCATGAATATCTTTCTGGTTTGATTAAGCGTATCGTTCATCTTCTTGAGCTTTTTAAGAAATAAACTCGTCATCACGGGCTTTCCTTGAGTAGATTTCATCGTTGACTCGGCTTTTTGACACTTTTCCACATCTCGTGCTCGTTTTAGGCTTTTTGGTTGATTTTCATGCCATTTATGCAATATCCTTTCCTGCACGATCACAAACACAAAAACACGATATCTTTGGCGTTTCACGTTAGTTTTTGGTCTTTTTAACACTTAAACTAAGGTCAAAAGTATGTGTAAAATAGCACATATCAAAATCCCCCAGACTAAGGTATTGCGTGTCCTCACGCAATGTAATCACGTCACGCCTTAAAGATAAATAATTTCACACCTCTCTTTACTAACTTTGAAAAGTAGCAAAACGTTCAAAAGAGATACGAAATCATTTATTCCCTAAAACGCCCCGGTTTTCCATTTTTGACTATGTACATCATATATTACACTACTTTAGCTTATGACGGTGTGCTTGACTTTCATTATCTTTCAATAACGATTAAGGGTCATAGAGTAAGAACACGATTCATAGAAAAGTGACCGATTGGATAAAATTCATCGTCCCTGATTTTTCACAAGCTCCCAAACTAAGCGTAAAAACGGATCATTGTTTAATTACAAGTTAGATGCCAACGCTACTCATGGAAGTTACTCGTGTACCGCTTGCTCCCATTTTCCTATTTTTGTATCTCATTATTTTATTTTTGTGAGAGAAATGAATTTCTTCATAAGCATCTCGTTTCATAGTTTTTAGTCCGATAAAGATACCAAATTCAAACGCTAAGTAGTTATCGATCTTCCCTTAAGAAGGTTTGCAAGAGAAATGTGGTCCACATCAAGGATATTGGATACATACAAAGACTTTGGAATACATCAAAAATAGACATAAGTTGGCGAGTACATTTCACGTGCACCTCATGCGTCCGATCTAGGATCGTAACATGCACCTCACGCGCGACCAACTTTAGTCTTAACACTAGAACTCATGATCCATAAATCTTCAACATACATCCTTATTCTTTCTTTTTCTTTTTCTTTTCTCAATTTTTTCTTTTTTTTTTTTTTTTCACTTTTTTCTTTCTTTTTCTTGCCTTAGTAACTTCTCAACTCCGAACCTTCACGGTTTCAATCCAAGACCTACCGCCAACTGCTAGGGTTGGAATCTAGGATCCAAGGTCCGATCTCAATCCGAAGTCTTAAAGCACCTTAGCTCATACATAACAACGGGCTTTTGGGTAGCTCCGAAACCACATGCGTACTACGCTTATTCAACGATATACAATACAACTCAACTGGCGTGTATCCATGATGTGTACCCAATTTCCCAAGCAAAGATTCTCTTAAGAAGATAAAGAACTACTCATCGGCTAAACCTAACATCTTTAATTATTTTGCACAGATATGGGGTGAAGCAATTTTGTGGGAACAAAAAGACATGAGTACCTTCGATGAGCTTTAAAGAGATCCAACTACTCTATGCTTAGCATCTAACTTCTAAAGAAACTCTATCATTTCACGTTCTCCGCAAATTTAAAATCTCAAATAATGAGATCCGCGAATGCTTAGCCGATAATCAAGCCATGCATATATAAAGTAAAGTACGGGAGCCGACAAAAGAGTAGCTCCTTGTGTACAAAACTAGCAAAAGCTTTTGTGATCATCATTGGTTAAGGGAACAAGCTAGGGCTCAACACGCCCGGATCAAGTCAAAATTTTTATTCTCACTCTTACCTAGTAGGAAAGTCAAACGCGGTGTCAAAACTTTTATTCTATTTTTGCATAATTTTTATTTTTTTCTCATTTTTTCTTTGGAATTTTTCAAAATTTTTCAATTTTTTTGGATTTTTGAGGAAAAACGGGGTTGCGTAAGTAAACGACAATGGTGAAAGTGCTAGGTCAATCAAATCGAAGATTCACCCCCCCAGACTAAAGATAAACATTGTCCTCAATGTTTTAAAGGTAAGGGTAATCCTAACAATAAATCTAAGGCCGTTTATTAAGTATGCCAAAGATACCGTTAGTCGATAAGATTTTGGATATATTGATTTCCAAGCAAGCATCAATACATGGGACTTGAGTGGAGATGAGACGAACCATGAGCACGAGAGTCATCATGAATTGGGGAAATCCTGCACAAATACAAACAACCAAGCAAACACAAGATTGGAAGAGGTCGCCCTCCTCGCGTTACTTATTAGAAACTAGAAAGCATAGATGGATAAGCATGGGGTGCCTCCCACGAAGCGCTTTGTTTTTGGTAACCGAGGCTCTTAGCTTGACTCGATCCCCGAATTAGTTGTCCTTGGGAAAAGTCTGGAGATCCGGGATAACCAAAGATGGTATATCCCTTCCAAAGTAATGTTTCAAACGATGACCGTTTACCTTAAAATTTTGCCCATTTGGTTGAGAAAGTTCAATAGTACCATAAGGAAAAACTTGGGCGACGGTAAACGGTCCAGACCAACGGGACTTAAGCTTCCCAGAAAATATTTTTAAGCTTGAGTTAAAAAGCAAAACTTGATCACCGACATTAAAAACACGATTTTTGATTTTTGAATCATGAATCCGTTTGGTTTTCTCCTTATAAATCAAAGAATTTTCATAAGCTTGGTCACAGAGTTCATTCAATTCATTCAACTGGATTTTTCGGTGATCACCCGCGGTTTTTAAATCATAATTCACATGTTTTAGGGCCCAGTAGGCTCGATGTTCTAGCTCGATCGGAAGATGACATGCCTTTCCGTACACAAGCTTGTAAGGGGTACAACCAATTGGTGTTTTATAAGCTGTGCGGAAGGCCCAGAGTGCATCATCTAACTTGTCCGCCCAAGAAGAACGATTCTCACCCACTGTCCTTTCCAAAATCCTTTTTAGGCCACGATTCGACACCTCGACTTGACCACTAGTTTGAGGATGATAAGCGGTACTAAGTCGATGGGTAACACCATATTTGGACATAACTTTTGAAAGTTGGTCATTAGAAAAATGAGTTCCACGGTCACTGATAATAGCTCGAGGTGTACCGAATCTGGCAAACAAACTTTTCAAAAATTTTACAACTACTCGGGCGTCGTTAGTTGGGAGAGCTTTGGCTTCGACCCATTTAGAAAGATAATCGACCGCCACGAGGATGTACTTGTTTCCTTTTGAAGATGGAAATGGTCCCATGAAATCGATCCCCCATACGTCAAAGATTTCACAAACTTGGATGGAATTTTGAGGCATCTCATCCCGCTGCAAAATTTTTCCTTGTCGTTGGCACGCGTCACAAGACTTCACCAGGTCCTGTGCATCGCGGTAGATCGAAGGCCAGAAGAAACCGGAGTCAAAAACTTTTTTAGCAGTAAGATTGGCACCATGATGTCCCCCTGTGGGGCCATTGTGGCATGCCATCAAAATAGCTTCGGCCTCTTTACCATGGACACATCTCCGAATGATTTGGTCGGCACAAACTTTGAACAAATAAGGGTCTTCCCAAAAATAATGTTTAACATCTTTGAAAAATTTCTTTTTGTCCTGGGTCGACATTCCTTTTCTGATAAAATTCCCCGCATGGTAGTTTGCAAAATCGGCAAACCATGGGGTACTAGAATCACAAAGTGATACACTCTCAAGTGTTTCGAGAGGAAATGAGTCATCAATATCCTTTTTCTCGAGAACACCTTGATGAGGATTTTCAAGACGGGACAAATGGTCAGCGGCTAGGTTTTCTGCTTCTCTCTTGTCGCGGATCTCGACATTAAATTCTTGGAGCAAAAGCACCCAACGCATCAGCCTAGATTTGGCATCTTGCTTGGTCATAAGGTATTTGAGGGCTGAATGGTCCGTATACACTATGCATTTCTTTAAAAGCAGATATGATCGAAATTTTTCAAAAGCATAAATTACTGCCAACATCTCTTTTTCAGTCGTGGTGTAATGAGATTGGGCATTGTTCATTGTTTTGCTTGCATAGTGTGTAGACTGAAAATATTTATCCTTGCGTTGCCCCAGGACCGCCCCGATTGCATAGTCACTTGTATCGCACATTAACTCAAAGGGCAAATCCCAATCGGGGGCAACTAAAATAGGAGCCTCCGTTAACTTCTTTTTAAGGGTATTAAAAGCATCAATGCATTCATTGGTAAAATTAAACGGGGCATCCTTTTCTAAAAGGTGGGTCAATGGTCGGGCTATTTTGGAAAAGTCTTGTATGAAACGTCTATAAAAGCCAGCATGACCGAGGAAACTTCGAATTCCCTTGACGGTCGTAGGATGAGGTAGTTTTGCGATAACATCAACTTTCGCTCTATCCACCTCAATCCCGACTTTAGAGATTTTATGGCCGAGGACTATACCCTCTTTAACCATAAAGTGACACTTCTCACAATTCAGAACTAGGTTAGTGTCTTCACACCTTTGGAGCGTTTGTTCTAAATGGGAGAGACAAGACGAAAATAAATCACCATACACAGAAAAATCATCCATAAAAACCTCCATTGTCTTCCCGATCATGTTTTGAAAAATAGCGGTCATACACCTCTGGAACGTGCCTGGAGCATTGCATAAGCCAAAGGGCATACGTCGATAGGCAAACGTCCCATAAGGGCAAGTAAAAGTGGTTTTCTCTTGATCGGGAGGATCAATGGGAATTTGAAAATAGCCAGAAAAACCATCAACAAAACAATAAAACTCATTTCCTGCCAGTCGTTCAATCATTTGATCCATGAATGGAAGTGGAAAATGGTCCTTTCGAGTTGCTTCATTGAGCTTTCGATAATCGATGCAAACTCTCCAACCGGTAACAAGACGTGTGGGAATAAGCTCGTTATCATCATTCGTCACGACAGTCATACCACCCTTCTTTGGCACACAATGGACCGGGCTAACCCACGAGCTATCGGAAATGGGGTAAATCATCCCAGCGTCGAGTAGTTTGATAACTTCATTTTTGATCACATCATGGATTTTTGGGTTAACCCGTCGTTGTTGTTGGATGGACGGCTTAGAATCGTTTTCAAGTAAAATCTTGTGGGTGCAAAAACGAGGGTCTATGCCCTTGATGTCGGAAATACGCCAAGCGATGGCATCTTTGTGCTTTTTAAGCATATCAACGAGACGGTTCTTCTCCTCATCTTGAAGGTGTTTAGAAATGATGACGGGAAATTTGTCGGTTCCTTCCAAGAATGTGTATTCAAGATGAGGAGGTAGATCTTTAAGCTCGAGTTCTGGAGGCTTTTCGTTAGATGGCTCGACTTCTTTGACTTCTTCAACATAGAGATCCTTCGGAGGGAGAGGTGAAAAGGGATCTTCATTCAAAAGTTTTTCAAGCATAAGAATGTCTCCCTCCGGATCGTAGTAAGAATCATCAATATCCGATGATGAAGATGTATCGGTAGAGAGAAAATCATCGACTTCTTCCAAAAAGAAATCACCTCCTTCAAACGGAGTGAAAGAAGGGGAAGAGTCGGCAATTATAGGTTGAGGTGAACAATTATCTTGGGGTGAAGAAAGAGAAGAAGTGGGATTGCCACTTGAAAATCCGAGTATTTCTTGGGAATACTCATCAGAAACTTCATCAATGACATCGATTTTGCTTATGGTCATGGGTTCATCGGTGGAGGAAAATCTTGCTGTTTGGTCTAAATTAAACGTAACGGCTTCATGACCATCTCGCAAGGTAATCTCTTCATCATACACATCTATCAAAGCACGGCCCGTCTTTAGGAAACCTCTTCCGAGAATGAGAGGAACCCTTGGATCGGGATCGAAATCAACAACCACAAAATCAGCCGGAAAGTGAAATTTTCCCACATTGACGATGACATCCTCGGCTATGCCTTTAGGACGAGAGGTAGAACGGTCGGCAAGCTCGAGTGTCATTCGTGTAGGAGTCAAAGCGGGTAACGACAACTTCTGCCAAATGGATAACGGCATCATGTTAATGCTAGCAACTAAATCGGCTAAAGCGGAGCATTGAACCATTCCGGGAAAATTGCATGGAATCAAGAATTTGCCGGGGTCTTCAAGCTTTTCGGGAAGCTT
>LBNU01008968.1:77983-90450 GCA_014162995.1 Artemisia annua
AAAAAAAAAAAAAAAAAAAAAAAAAAAAAAAAAAAAAAAAAAAAAAAAAAAAAAAAAAAAAAAAAAAAAAAAAAAACCACAAGGACTGAAAATGTCATTTACTTTAAACAAATAACCACAAGGGCTAAACCATAATACCAAAAACCACAAGGACTGAAAATGTAATTTTGCTAATGTTTTATCTTCTTCTTCGTTGTGAACCTGCAAGTCACAAAACACACACTAAAACACACACAAAACACACACTGAAACACACACACAAAACCCAACAAAAACCATTTAAATCATTTAAATCGGAAGAAAAAAAAGAAAAGAAAAAAAAAACACGCTTAACTCGGCGTTAAGCTACTAACGCCACACGTTAACGTGGTCTTAACGTGGACAAACGTAGTGGCAACTTAGCTTAACGCGATGACATGGCAGCTCCACGTCACCATTAACGCAAGACTTGTGTTACTGTTGCGTGTGCTCTAAGGGTCCAAATGCATGATTTGATTTTTAGTTTTTGTTGTTGATTGATTCTACGTTATTGAGATCAAATGTTTTGGATTTTCGGACCTATAGTTTGGACTTGCAAGTACATTACCACATGCTATTTTAATATCAACGCATCATATGGTGTTACATTCTTTCAACAACAACTAAAAGAGCCAAAGTCATATCAATTTTAGGACCTACGTTGAAGGGAAAATTATGGGAGATGATATTAGCGTATTGGACACAAACGGGTGAGGCAACTTAGGAAAAACTTTCATTTGGAGATCTAATATTTTGGAAGTCGCGCAGATGAATACATACATGCGACAGAAATGATAATGGAGATTGTAGTTAAATTCATTTGCTCGAATGTTAGTCGGTGACACTAAACCAAATGGTAGCTTAGTCGATGTTTTAAAAATCGGTCTTTTCTATGACCCGGTTGAATCGCCGTTTCAAACACCGGGTCAAACCGGTCTTGGCAAATGCCTAATCAGTATCTATAATTTACTAACAAATACATAAAACCTAAGAAATTTGGTCTTCTAATAGAAGAAAAAGATTACAGTAATTTAGCTTGGCAAATGCCTAATCAGTATCTATAATTTACTATCAAATACATAAAACCTAAGAAATTTAATTTCAAACACGCAATAAATTTATCAAACAAACAATTAAATGTCGAACATATATCATGGGGCTTGTGCTCTAGTGGTAAAGGCTTAAGTAGTTAAGCGAGCCCAAGTTAGAGTAGTACTTGTTTGGGTGACCGACCGGGAAGTCCTCACTTGGGAACCACAAGCTCTAATGATATCAGGCGAATCGGGAATAGGAGTGGGGTTATCCCCTAAGGAGAGGCTCGCGGTTGGTATCTCTGCCCGAGGATGCGACACTAACTCGAGCCAACATCTAACAACTAACCCGCCGTTCAAAAAAAATTAAATGACAAACATATGCAATCGAACGGTAAAACTAGTTTCAAAATAAAAACGACGTTACAATCAAAGATTATCCTTTAGTTCGAAAATCGAACAACTATTTTTCTTTATTAAAAAAACCTAATCGTTCCTTAATAAGTCAAGTCACCGTAGCAACATCACTTTTTTGTATTCTACCGTACCAAAATTTGGATTTTATGGGGGCGTTTGTTTAAGCTTATATGTAGCTTCACGAGCTTATTAGATTTCGATTATATGTTACAGGCTTTAATTTCCCAGCTTACTTTGAGGCTTGTGAGTTTTAAAAAGTTTATTATATTAGAATAAACTTATATCGAGTATCAAAATAAGCCGAAAAACTGTAACATATGACATATAAACCGAAAAAACTAATAAGCCACATACAAGCTTAAACAAACACCCCCTCTATCAACATCGTCACCAACAAAAATAAAAACAAAGAACAGTACGGTTTCAATGAACCGATTCATCCGGGTCAGCTGAAACCCGACAGTTCAAACCGTGCCTAACAAATATGCCTAAAAGTATACCTAATAATAAGACTTGGACATATGGCAAGATCAAGGTTGAATATTTGGAAAAAGAAAGTGACAAAAACATGTATCATGTAATAAATGTATTAGGCATGTTTTTAGTCATGCATTTTAGGTCTCTAGATCATTGTCAATAACATGTGATTGGTACTTGTAGATCCCACAAAATATACCCACTCACTCACAATACAATACAAAGAAAGAAAAGAAAAGGCGTAAGCCATTGGAGTGGCTAAAAGCCCAATGGCACGAAGGTTCGGTGCCGTTGGCACACGAATTGCACGAAAAGGGCGTGCATTTGGCGTGTGATTCGTACCCATACAGAGCCCTCTAAAAGAGAATAAGAGAAAGAACGTTCAATATATGTAGATTTTGGGGCTCATATGTCAAGTTTAATTATGTTTTTCAAACTTTTAAAGTTATGCAAATGTTAGTATACATACAATGTATAATATATGAGCCAATATTTAAATATAACAGCAAGAAATTTCTTGAAAAAACAAATCGAGCATGAGCCAAATTCAAATATTCCTAGACATATGAAACTTTTCCGACCTCGAGCTTATTGGAAGGCTAACTGATTTCCTTGATTTCCATTGTTGTAAACAACCGTATACATGAATGTTAATAGAAAATTCTAGAGCTAACATGTGGGTTAGGCCTACCAACATACAAACGGGCCTAACACAAATACTAAATAATGGATATGTAAATATATCGACTAATACGCCCCCGCAGTTGGAGCGGGAGGAGGCCGTACGCTTAAACTGGATCGAAAATCTTCAAACAAAACCGAGGGCAGTCCTTTGGTGAAGATATCGGCATACTGATAGTGTGAGGGTACATGTAGAACTCGAACCTGACCAGCAGTAACCATGTCACGAACGAAGTGAATGTCGATCTCAATGTGTTTCGTCCGCTGATGTTGAACAGGGTTGGCAGACATATAAATGGCACTAACATTATCACAGTAAACAAGAGTGGCAGTCGATAAAGGAGAATGTAGCTCACGAAGCAGGTGATGAGTCTCGTATTATACATGTTTATACCCCCGATATTATATGAATTATAGGATAAAATAACCACATTACTAGGACTTTTGATACTTAATATGAGAATATGTTTACAGGATATATGTCTGGTGAAAGTAACGAGGAATGCACGAGTTGGATGACTTTGTAAGCATAAAAGGAAAAAAGACTTAGTTGGACTAAAGCACGCCGTGTGGAGTTTTAATTAACTCTTTAGATCGTTTAGAGCACTAGGAATAACAATAACAATAGGCGGAATATTCAATTAAAGAATCAATTGTTATTGAACAAGGTTTCTCGTCATCATCTCTAACACTAACAAACACCAAAAGCCCCAATGCTACGTGATCAAGTGTAGCACGGTTACATCCTAACAGGGATCCAAGATCCTTGAGGCTTATACAAACTCTAGGCGTCTAACACAAAGACCACGCCTAGGTTTACACACACACCTTTCCTAAACTTTACATCTTGTACGTACAATAAAACCAGTTCCCTGTATCTCTTTATATAATAGAGATACTAGGGTTACAAAGGATATTCTAGAATAATAAAAAGATATGCAGTAATCTTTTTCTTTCTTT
The DNA here is from genome assembly GCA_014162995.1 of Artemisia annua. Lineage (NCBI taxonomy): Eukaryota > Viridiplantae > Streptophyta > Magnoliopsida > Asterales > Asteraceae > Artemisia > Artemisia annua. Next base: position 81,568 of record LBNU01008968.1, read on the forward strand.
GCAAGTTTCTTCCTTTGTCTCCATAAGTCCCTCATGTTTCACATGTTTTGTCTTATCAACTTAATTGTAATACGCAACAATCTTCCCCTAGTTGATAATGACAAAACCAATAAGCATGAACTTCCCCTGAAGTTAATAAGTCATGAAACGTGTGACTTCCCCTTACACCATGCATATCATGAAGGATCTTCAAGCTGCAATCTTGTAAATCTTCTTCCCCTTTTTGTCATCATCAAATAGGGGAAAAATGTAAGCAACCTTGATCTTCACAACCACGAATCAATAGTACACGTCCAATCCATCTTTCCAATGTTTCAAAGTCGCCCACCATTAAGTTTTCCGCATCTAAAAATGTACTTGAAACAGTAGAAATCAAAACCATCAGTAGTAATATCAACTAGCAGTAGAAAAAACCTTGATCTTCATAATCACCAACCAGTACCATACATCCAATTTAGTCCTTTAATGTCTTGAATTACCCACCATTAAGAACACCAAAACGCTTACTTTTAAATGAACTCAAGACATAAAAATCCCAAATCTTCAGTAAGAATACCAACGAATAATCATGAAAACCTTCACCTTGATGTAGCACATAAATGGTTAACAAAGCTTCCCCTAAAACCAATATGTTAACCATTTTAAAAGAACTTGTCGAATAACTAACCACCATAGAAACAAATACCATGTAGTACCATGAAGATCACCAAATAGCTTTCGAAAAATGACTACAATAATATTTGAAACCCAAGTAGTAGTAAAATGAAGAATAGTTCTTTATCTTGAACCTGATTCATAAGAATATTTAATGAGAATGAACATCAGGTCAACACCAGTAACCATAAAATCCCTCTTGTGTGTGTCTAACATCTTCAAAAATCAAAAACCAAATCCATGAACATTCTGTGAAGATAGTGACAATTAATCACCAATAGTATCATTCGAAATCAGTAAGTTCAGTTGGTGATGGTATCACTTTGTTCACAACAGCCACAATACTCAAATAGGCTGTAAAAACGTTCCTTTCAGATGTACCCTATCTCAACACCATCCCCTTAACAGATTTAGCACTTCTTGTAACCATGTCCACCAACCTGAACAAGCAGCAGCAGTAGCACTTTCACTTCCCCTCACTTTGATAATCTCATTCAACAAGTTTGAAAAATGCATCAGTAGTAACATGTGTGAGCAGCGTTAATTCAAGCATACAAACTATCGAGGCAGCAGTGAAAACGTAGCATTGGCAGTGGAAACATACATAACCGGCAGTGGAAACTTGTGAAGCTAGCAGTGGTAAAATAGAACGAGCAGTGGGAACATTTTAGGCAGCAGTGAAAACAAAGAAGTGCAGTAGTGGAAACCATGAAACCAAGCACTTGCGTATGTTTCTCACAAGTATGTCTACTCCCAAAAACAAGAACATTACATATCAACTCCAGTAACCTCATGCGGAGTTCAATTCCCAACCAGTGGACACATTAAAGTAATACTTGCATAAGTACCAGTAACCTTATAAATACGATTTTAATTTACATGCTCCAGTACTCTCGACAACAACAAACCAAAAGCAATCCAATACACTTAGCGAATCTATGAACCGACCCATGTGCTCTCCTTTTCTTTGTAAAAGTGACCGAACCATGTTGTATCCATATAAGGTTATGATATTGAATCAACCAATCAGTGATAGTATTAAATCAAAAGCACCATGCACTAGGTGACAAATCAGATTCATGTATTGATATACAACGCTGATGAAAATCAATGTTAACCCTAAATAATTTATTGCTTTTAGGTGTAAAGGTATTAGGGTTTAGTCGAGATGAATGATTCCCAGAAGTAATCTCAACAATTCTGAATGATTCCAAAACCCTAATATAAACGATTATCCAAAAACCTCAAAATAAATCGACAATACCTTCTCGAAAGCTGCTTTCTTTTTGAATTATAGACACCAAAAATCTTATAACCAACTTCTATGATGAGTTTAGAGCAAGTATGCACGAATTCAAAGAAGTTGAATCAAGAAAACCCTAAAAATTCGACTTACAAAAACTGTTTCTGCAGCAGACTTTGAGAATTTTTATCTTTTTATTGGAAGCTTAGATCAACGATCCCTCCGGTGGAACTCTTCCTTGATATGTAGAGAACCTCCAGTAAAAATTACAGCAAGATCCAATGGTTAACGAAGGAGAAAATGTGTTTGCAAAACAGCTCTGCAGAAAGTTGCGAAAATTGAACCAAAGTCGATTTTTCTTCTTTTCTTCAACTGAAAACCTTGTAGAATCCCTAGGTATCGAGCTCCCCTGGCTGTGATACCAATTGTGGAGTTTTAATTAACTCCTTAGATCGTTTAGAGCACTAGGAATAACAATAACAATAGGCGGAATATTCAATTAAAGAATCAATTGTTATTGAACAAGGTTTCTCGTCATCATCTCTAACACTAACAAACACCAAAAGCCCCAATGCTACGTGATCAAGTGTAGCACGGTTACATCCTAGTAGGGATCCAAGATCCTTGAGGCTTATACAAACTCTAGGCGTCTAACACAAAGACCACGCCTAGGTTTATACACACACACCTTTCCTGGACTTTACATCTTGTACGTACAATAAAAGCAATTCCCTGTATCTCTTTATATAATAGAGATACTAGGGTTACAAAGGATATTCTAGAATAATAAAAAGATATGCAGTAATCTTTTTCTTTCTTTGCAAGTTTCTTCCTTTGTCTCCATAAGTCCCTCATGTTTCACATGTTTTGTCTTATCAACTTAATTGTAATACGCAACACGCTGCTTATGTTATGGAAGAGCGCCGCTTACGGGCATCTTTGGTCAACTATGTATTCATAAGTCAAACATAAAGTATGCCGGTTATATGCAATATAAGCGGCGGTTACGCGAAATAAAGCTCGTCGGTTTTACACCACATGCACGGCGTACTTCACATGACAGTTATGTTTTCTACATTAATGAGCCACTTCAATGATGAGGCCGATCACTTGCCTATCATAACTCATCTGGACGTGCTAGGGCAGCATTTTCACGCTATAAAAGGAGCTCAAAACGGAGGAATAACACTACATAACAACAACAACCAATAAACTTGATCATAGAAGCAGTTAGTAGTGGTTTGTACCAAAACCACTAGCTAAGTAGAAAGATCCACACTTGGAGAACCACTTGGAGCTCAAATACTTTCAGTATAATTCGTTATAATGCTAGAAATACTTGTGTACTTGTTTAACTTTATGAATAATATGGAGTAGTAACCTTATGTTTGTTTGAGGCATTCGAGCCATGTTTGTTATGAGAATAATATCATGAATATGGAATTTATGTTACTTGCATTTGATATGTCATTGTTCAGTGTCCTATCGTTTGTCTTGATTGATCATAGTGATTGCCTAAAGGTCAAAAGATTCAATCATGTTGGTTATATTATGAACTGTCTGTCTATAACAATTCATTGCTATGCTTGTGAGAATTGCTTAGTAAAACAAACGATAACCTTGACTATGCTACGTTTAATGGCTAGTCTAAAGTCTAACGGCTTGACTAGAGGAAATGCATGTTATATACTTCATACTTGGATCATACTTTATGCATTCTGTGTATCTAGAATCAAAGGCCGAAAGGAGATTCTTTTACATAGGACAGATATACTAGTTAACGTGATCTACCATCATGTTTTACTCTTATGCATTGTCCATGTAACTTCTGTGATACCTCTCGTTATTCTCATGTGCTTTGCCTTGAATAAACATACTTTTACTATAAATTGGGAAAACATTTCAAAGAACTTAAATCCAACAAAAATGATTTTAGTGATAAGTGACAATCATTTAAATCTAATTTTGTTACCTATAACTAGCAATAAAAAACAACATCCTCTCTTGGGACGACCTGGTCTTACCTAAAACCTTTGCTAGTTTAATAAATATAAAGCTTTCGAAACACATCAGCAGGTTACGAAGCCATGCAGTCTCAGCCACAATGTTAGCAACACCTCTGTATTCAGCTTCGGCACTAGAGCGCGAGATGGTGTGTTGACGCTTAGAGGACCAAGATAGTAAATTATCACCCAAAAATACACAATAACCTGAAGTAGACTGGTGTGTAGATAGGCAACCTGCCCAATCAGCATCAGTATAACCAACAAGAGAAGTAGTGGAGGATGCATATAAATGTATACCCAAATCCAAAGTCCCCTGAAAGTATCGCAAGATACGTTTGAGAGCTGCAAAATGTGGCTCCCGCGGATCATGCATATAAAGACAAATCTGTTGTACTGCATAAGACAGATCAGGACGTGTAAACGTGAGATATTGTAGCCCACCTGCAAGGCTGCGATACAAAGTAGGATCCTGAACAGGAACGCCTTCGGGACCCATTTTAGACTCCATATCAACTAGTGTCCGACAAGGGTTACAATTAACCATGTGAGCACGCTCAAGAAGCTGAAAAGCATACTTCTGCTGAGAGAAAAATAATCCTGTAGAATGACGAACAACAGAGATACCAAGAAAATAATTAAGTGCCCCGAGATCAGTCATGTCAAACTCACTGTGTAAAGATGTAATAATCTGCTGAAGTAGAGATGTATAGAAGGCTGTAAGGATAATATCATCCATATATATATAAGTAAATAAGCAACCTCTGAACCCTGTCGAAGAATAAATAATGAAGAATCACATTGACTATGATAAAAACCGACCCTAGTGGCATATCCTGCAAAACGCTGAAACCAAGCACGAGGTGCTTGCTTCAGTCCATATAGGGATCTCTGCAAAAGACAAACATGATGAGGGTATCTAGAATCAACAAAATCCGGAGGCTGATACATGTAGACAGTCTCAGATAAATCACCGTTAAGAAATGCATTCTTAACGTCAAGCTGATGGATAGGCCACTTGCGAGACATAGCAAGGCTAAGGACAGTGCGAATGGTAGCCGGTTTGACATCCGGACTAAATGTCTCATCACAATCAACACCAAGTTGTTGGCTACTGCCATTAGCAACCAAACGAGCATTATAACGGCTCAAAGTCCCGTCAACATGAAACTTATGCTTAAATAACCACATAGAGCGAACCATATTAACACCAGAGGGCCTTGGTACAAGAACTCAAGTACCATTTTTAACCAACGCATTATACTCATCATACATAGCATTACGCCATTGAGGATCTTTTAAAGCAAGAAATGGAGATTTAGGTATACGGAAAATGGAAGACGTATGTAAGGATAAACGATCGACGGGTTTGGCAATGCCCGTTTGAGACCTAGTGACCATGCGGTGAGTTCGAGGTGGTTCGTTAGCGGGCTGTGGGGATTGGGCTGAGGTAGTGGCTATCGTAGAGTTGTTATTGGGTTGTGGAGCGGAGGTGGTGTTGGGTTGTGTTATGGTGGGGCGAACAGTGGATGTAGTAGGGGAGTGGTGGGGCGTGCTGTTGGTTTGGTTATTGGGTTGGGTGTGGTTATGCACTAAAGGGTTAGTGGTTGGGCTAGAAGGGGCGACTGAATCAACATGAGGAGTGATTGGGGGCTGTTGGGTTGTGGTCTGAGTTTGGGAAGTGGGTTGGGCGGCGATATATTGGGTTACGAGAATGTTCGTTTGGTATGGATTGAGTGTATTGGATGGATGTTGGTGTTGTTCATTTGATGGGGTTCTGGTAACAGGATCGGTTAGAGTGTGGCTTAGAAGTGGGGAAGTGACGGGTTCTAAAAATGTGTATGATGGAGGAGACGTGGGTGTCATGGATCGGTAGGGAAATTGGGTTTCATCAAAGGTGACATGTCTAGAGAGTATAATTTTATTTGTTTCCAGGTCTAGGCAATGGTAACCACGATGATATGCAGGAAAGCCCAAAAAAATACATGGGGTTTCTCGTGGCGCAAGTTTGTGAGGGGAGTGGAGGTGGGGATAACAAAGGCACCCGAATATGCGTAAATGGGTGTAGTTGGGTTCCTTGTGAAAGAGTATTGTGAATGGGATTTCATTGTTGATGGCGGTTGAGGGTAGAAGGTTAAGGAGATAGGCGGCCATATGAAGAGCCTCGACCCAAAAGGTAGATGGTAGGTGTGCTTGGAAAAGAAGTGTACGGTTGACGTTATTTATGGTGCAGATCATTCTCTCCGCCTTGCCGTTTTGTTGAGAGGTTTTAGGGCAAGAAAATCTAAGTTGAATACCATTATTAGCAAAAAGTGTGTGGAGTCGGTTATTATCAAACTCACCACCATGATCACGTTGTAAACTTTTTATTTCACATTTAAATTGATTTTTAACATAAGAACAAAAATGCAAAAATTTGGAGAACATATCAGATTTAGAACGAAGAGGGTAAATCCACAAGTAGCGAGAGTAGTGATCGAGAAAAAAGGACATAATATATAAAGCCACTAGAACTAACAATGGGAGAAGTCTATAAATCGGAATGAATAATATTAAAACAATGTTCAACAGTAGAAGCCGAACTATAAAAGGGAAGCTTCACATGTTTGCCAAGTTGGCAAGCTTGACAAACATGGGTAGACTTAGTTTTATTACATGAAATAAAATTACGAGAAACAAGAGACCGTAGCACTTTGTACCGGGATGACCGAGACGTTGATGCCACGTGGAAGAACTTGTGGAGACAAAGGCGGTAGGGATAGTTGACGGCTGGGTCACTAGATAGATATCACCTGAGCTGTCACATCGAAGGAGGATATGACGAGTCAAGAAATCCTTTACAGAAAAACCAAAGGCGTCGAATTCAATAGTGCAATTATTATCCCTAGTAAACTGACGAACATAAATGAGATTTTTAATGATGTTAGGGGTGACAAGTACATTATGGAGGTGTAGAGGACGATGAAAAGAAGGAATAATGCTATGTCCGGTGTTGGTAATGGGAATAGAATTACCGTTACCGACATGTACAGACGGGAATAAGCGTTTATTGAAAAGGGTCCTTAAATTACTTGCATTAGAATTTAAATGAGAAGATGCACCTGTATCCATATTTCATGTCGGATCCTGATTTGTAATGGTGTTAAAGGCACGTGGGACGGACAGAGCCGCGCCTAGAATACCCGCTGAAGAAAAAGGATTATGGGTCGCATACTGGTAAGTTGGTGCGGACCAATTAGTGTTCCCATTTCGAGGATGCTGTGTAATACTACCTGATAGTGAAGAATCAGTAATGGTAAAGGCTTTCGATGTTGGTGGTGAAGTCGGATTGTAACGAGGTTGGTGAGTCACCCGAAATTTATCTGAAGGTTTGAGTTTTATATTTTAAATTGTGGGTTTCAATAGTCTATCATCATTTGGTTATGTTCTTTTGTAACAGGAAACGTGAGGAGTTCGGAGGCGTTTGTTTCTGACTTTGAAGCGAAAGTTGACAAGGAGATGCTCGAAAGGTATTCTTTGTTTGTATACTAATATTATTGTGTGTTTTGTGTTACCTGGAGTTTTGGAATTAGGCCGTGTTTATTTTTTCACGTCTCATGTGTTAATGTATTGGTGCCTATCACGTGTTTGATGAAAGTCTTCAAAGAATTTGGTTTGTGGTTTATTAGGTTAGTCATCAAAATTTAATCTTTTGGATCATTTTTTATCTTTATGCAGGTAGGTCACGACCAATTGGATCAGGTTGGTTATCATACATTGTTGGTGTTGTCCAAGATTGTTTTTCCTTTCCTGTGGTATATGCTTAATTTACGTGGTATTTTACCAGGTTCGTGCTTCGGCGAATGTAATTTCTTCATCGTTGCGTAGTCCTTCTTTACCTGGTGGAAGGCATGTTGTGGATACGTGTGGTATTTTGCCCACGGGTGTGTCTCATGGCGGCGATGCTACTGCCACTTCCCATTCCCAAGGTTGGTAGCTTTCACGTTTTTATTCATTCCTGTGGTAGCTTTCTAAGGCCAAAGACCTTCGCAGCGGCCCCGCTGGCAACGTCTTGATGTGTCATTCTTCAGGCCAGGGTCCGAGACATCTCAGGTGCTATGGGGCACGGGTGATGTCACTTACTAATGGTTTTGAATTTGTTTTTATTGCATTGCTCAAATTTTGTTTCATTCTAAGTTGATTTAAGTGTATTGGATGTAATAAAATTGTGTTAGCTATGATTGTAAACAAAGATCAACCTGATGGTGATGGTGATTGTAGGCTGTCGTGCTGGTGAACGGTAGCAGTAATAAAGTTTCTGACAAGGTAAACACGACCCTCTAAAGCATTGTTTTTGCGTTTTCTAATTTTTATTTTTGGTTTTAACGTTACTTTTTATCTATTGGGATGTTACAGGTGGATGTTTTATCCTTTGGGATTGTGTTATGGGAGATTCTTACTCGCGAAGAGCCTTATGCAAATATGCACTTCGGTGTGATCGTAGGTGAGTATTATGTCATTTATGGTTGTATTTTTAGCCTTTTTTGCGACGGGTCAAAATGGGTAAAAAAAATGAATAAAATAGAATACAACTGGATAACATTATAATATTGAGCTCAAAAAGGTAGTCTTCGTAGGTAGAAATAAGTTTGCTTCGTGTTCAAATTTTAGTGGAAAGGGCCTAAATCAGATTTAACTTTTAAGTGAGGAAAAGGTAGTGGGTAGCGGCTATGTGTGTGGGGAAAGCCTTATTTGTAGGAACAACTTATATTCGGATCTAATGTATGTAGTGCTACTTGATAGCTCGGCTTTGAAGCAAAAAATCCGGTTGAGGAAGTAGGTATAAACCTTGGTGATCGTCGTAATAAGTCGAAGTGTTTTCTTTCTTATACAAGAGAGAAAAGCACTGAGTAAGCAACAAAAACACTTAAGTAGTAATATCGAAGGTTCTCGATAAAAGAGGGTTTAAGGTTCTCGATAAAATGGGGTTTTGTGTTCTCGATA